>VDFB02353493.1:285462206-285554624 GCA_007258455.2 Sequoia sempervirens | reverse complement strand
TAGAGACATGGTTGTACTAGAAAGAGATAACACACTCACATTATAATGTGAGCACGTTATATCTTGCACTAAAAATGGTAAAAAACACAATATACCCGTGATGTCGGCCCACATTCTGCATATTCTCCTGGTTCTATGTGTGCTCTGACAAAAAGTAGCTTTTTGATGATTGAGTGAAGTGTCCATGCATGATTTTTAGATTCCACCACCTTTTTTATGATCTTTCCACCACCTTTGCATGAAATAGCAGAGTTTTCACGTTGAAAGGCATATAATATCAATTCAATTTTGAATTCTAATGATAACTAATATACAATTAAAGTTTGGTGGGGAACAAGCTTTTGAAAAAGTCAAATTGTTGAGGAGTTTGAGGAAAGAAGAACCAAAGGCTACATAATTGGGTAGAACTCCATTTAAAACTCTAGTTTCTTAGGTATGTGAAGTCTTTGTACATTTTTTTTCATTCTATTATGGCTTGCTTTCATTTTTGTTGTTTTACATATTCCATGTTGATCATTGTTTGTTTGTCATGTTACAACCTTAGGTTGTCAATGGACATTTTAAATTACACAATTCTATACACTTTCCAATTACATTTTTAAACCACATCTCTTTGAGGCATTTTGTTATTTAACAATTGACTTACTTTGTGTATGCTTCCAAAGCTTTCATTGAGGTATTTTGTCAAACAATTATACAAACTAGTTGATTTCCTTGTTTATGCTACCAAATTTTCCATACATGTCTCTAAAAATTGGAATATACTCCTAATGCAATAGGGGGAGGCCTGCAACACACAAACACACAACTCCAATCTACAAACACAATTTTCAATTTAAATTTTCATTAGGACCTCTTCATTTAGCATATTCACACTGTTCCTTGTAGCATATCAAAGTCACTCAATCAGGTATAATTCCACTCACACAACCTTTCAACTCACAACACAACACACATCAGGGACCCATTACAAAGCCTTTCAACATATCCAACAATCACCAATGCTTGTTTTGTACCAAACTGCACAAATAAGGTTTTCTACACTTTTAAGGGCCCAAATTAGCCCACTTTTACAAAGGGACCACCTTCAAAACTTGTCCAAATATCCTGAAACCTTGGGGAAGCACTTTATATCTGTCAAAACTTCAAATTACAGTGTTATATTGTAGACATTCAATCATTTACCACCCAAACCATAAAACCCTCTCCCTAGGCTTAGAAACCCTAGGTTTTATTAAAAGTAGCACTTTCCAAACACTCCAAAACTTGACAACTATTAAAACAAGTCTAAAATACCCCGCTCATGCTCAATCTAACATAAAATAACGCTGCCCAACTCAGAAACTCAATTTCACTCACCAAAACCTCATTTTAATTAAGGAAATCTCAACATTCCCTCATTTGGTTTGACACCCAATCTAAGGATCATCCTCCATTCAAGTTTCTCATGGCCTTTGATAATTTTTCCCTCCTAAAACAAACCACTTCAAATTACAATGTTAAATTGTAGGTATTCAATCATTTACCACCCAAACCATAAAACCCTCTCCCTAGGCTTAGAAAACCTAGGTTTTATTGAAAGTAGCACTTGACAACTATTCAGTTAAGTCTAAAATACCCTACTCATGCTTAATCTAACATAAAATAATGCTACCCAACTCAGAAACTCAATTTCACTCACCAACACCTCATTTTTCTTAAGGAAATCTCAACATTCCCTCATTTGGTTTGATGCCCAATCCAAGGATCATCCTCCATTCAAGTTTCTCATGGCCTTTGATAAATTTTCCCTCCTAAAACAAACCACTTCAAATTATAGTGTTAGATTGCAAGCATTCAATCATTTACCAGCCAAACCATAAAACCCTCTCCCTAGGCTTAGAAACCCTAGGTTTTATTGAAAGTAGCACTTGCCAAACACTCCAAAACTTGAAAACTATTCATTTAAGTCTAAAATACCCTGCTCATGCTCAATCTAACATAAAATAGTGCTGCCCAACTCAGAAACTCAATTTCACTCACCAAAACCTCATTTTTCTTAAGGAAATCTCAACATTCCCTCATCTGGTTTGACGTCCAATCCAAGGATCATCCTCCATTCAAGTTTCTCATGGCCTTTTATAATTTTTCCCTCCTAAAACAAACCACTTCAACTTCCAAAACTAACATTTGAAAGAGGTGATTGTTGGTCTCCCTCTTTTATACACTTTTACAACCCTGGTGCAGGAGCACCTACACCTCATCCTCCTTATTTGATCATTTGATGGTAATTAAGAAGTTAATATGTAGGTGGATGAGTCTTTGAGCATGTTTTGTTTTTGAATAAGGTCAATCAAGACCACTAAGCATGTCTTAGGTTGAGTTTTTGAGTTTAGGTGTTAAAATGTGAAAAATGGTGATCTTGCACTAAAGTATCTTTGTAGCCTTTGAAGGAATGTTTTTGAATTTACATCTAAAGTGTGCAAGATTAGTGTTTTGTGGATGTAATAAGGCTCATTTCAAGCCATTGGTGTGGTTTTAGTGAGTTATAGGTGTTAGGGGTGCAAACTTACAATATGAGTAATATTGTTGTTATATCATGTGTAAATGATGTAAACTTGGCCTTCAATGGTCATTAAGGGTTTGAAATTCAGTTGAAAGGTAGTTGGTTAGTGGGATGTGAAGAAGAAGCCTTTACATGGCATGTAGACATGGAATGCAAATTTTATTTGGAGTTTTTGAGAAGAAAATACATTGAAATCTCAAGTTTAGCAGCAATTTTTTGTGTTTTCATGTTTTTTCCTGACCTGTAACTCATGTAAGGGACCCTATGATGTATGATTTAAGTGTAGGATACATGATTTGAGTGCTAAGAAAGAAATAGGAGTAATAAACCTACTGCTACAATGAGATTTGTGAGCAAAAATGCATGTGAATGAGGGCTTAGGCCTATGGTTTGGAAGAATCTCTATGGGAGGTCATGATGTTTTGAACTTTTAGGCATGTGTAGGGTTAATGTCATTTTTTCAAGTTGGTTTTAAAGTCTGGGAGGTTCTAGAAGTAGCATATTCAATAAACCCTCTTGAATAATGCATAAAACAATGGTTTTTAGGTTTGGCATGAATTTATCCGTACCAAAGGAATCTAGTTGTAGTTTTGGAGGTTTGGGAACTTAAGAAATGCTGCCTCAAGGTTTCAAGGTCCTCTGATAAGTTTGAGGGAATGTTGCTTTGCAAATTAGGCCTAATTAGCTTAATTAGGTCAGCCTAGAAGGGGTGTTTTTGGGGATTTGGTCCAAAGAACTTGTACCTGACATTGAGATATGTGTAATAACTTTGAAATGGGTGTCTAAAACCATCAAGATTTTGTCTGATGTTTTTGAGAACATTTGAGTTATTGGGAAAAAACTGAGTTTCCACTACTACTAGGGTTCAAGGGGTGAAAGTGTGAAATCTAACTTCTAATAATTTTCAAGCTTTGAGGGTTATTTGGTTTGTTCAAATAGGTCATCTTAATCTTTTTAGATGCCTCTTAAAGGCATGTTGTCAAATTGGTTGTGATTGATCCTCCTAGGTCTGCATCAAACCCTTCACTATTTGTTAATTTCACAACTTAGCACTTTTTGCACATTTTGAAAATTCTACTACCTATTTAAACTATTTTGGTTTTCATCTCTGTTTCTACATTACCTCATCAATAAAGCTACCTAATCACCTATATTTTCTATTTATGAAGCCTTGAATGACATATATATTTCATTTATTTTAATGGATACATTTTTGAGGAACTAATATTCATCTCATTACTGTGCTACAAGTAAAATTATCCGCCATGCCGAAGAAACGAACAAGGAAGAAAATAACAGAAGAAGAGTATGAAACCTTCAAAGAAAAATAGAGAGAGTGGGTGGCAACATATAGTGAAAAGAAGAAATTGGAAACGATTGATGAAAACAAGCCAATTGAAGAGGAACCTCAATCGTTAAAAAGAGAAAAGAAATTGGTAGCACAAAGGGAACAAATGCAAAAGAGTATGAAAGGAAAAATGTAAATACCATAGTTGGAGACACACCCTCTACCGCAAGTGAATACGAAGGGACACCATTAAGCACAAGCGAATATGGAGGGAAACCATCTACAACAAGTGAATATGATTGGACACCATCCATCGCATCTCAGGTTGAGAGTACATCATCATTTGGATTTGACGAAGAAGGTATGCCATCATCCCCACATGAATATCAAGGCATGTCTTCTACTCCACCCTCGATTAAAGGTACACAATCTAGCCCATGTCAATTAAATATTGATGAAATTGCTAGTGTTGAGATGTATGTACCTAGGAGAACACAAACTAGAATTTTGTGTAGAAAGCCAAAATTTTTGATTAATATTGATGAGGATATTTTGCAACACATGGAAGGTAAGATTCTAGAATGCACTTGTAGAAGATATGTTGATAAGATTTGGAAAATATTCTTTGAAAGGCTAAATGAGACTGCAATATGTCAACTATTTGTTCAAATGATGCGGGGTTTAAAGTACAGAAACATCATGAAGACTCTTGGGTTGAGAACATCGAATGCATCAAGTGAAAACACTATTGTGAAGAATCTAATGAATTCTTATGAGAGTGTGGGTAAGACCTCACGCTCAAAGGATAGTAATGTCACCTGACTTGTCATTCCATCGACTTTGGTAAGCTATCAAACAAAGAGATCTCGTCTCATTAAAAAGACAGGTGAACAAATAGGAATTAGTAGAAAAACTTTATCAAAAGCCGTTCAAAGGTGGAAAAGAATTAAGGGCACCGATTCAAATGAATTATTGGCATTCTAGGGAAGACTACCACATAAAGATAAAAAAGTTGTTGAAGCATTGAGAACACTAATTGAAGAGTATTGGAAGAATAATACAACGCCATCTCCGAATCAAAGGGATGTCATAAGAAGGAGAATCGGTAGTCGGAACCGTGTGCCACATCCAAAGCATTTTTTGGATACGACTCAAACCTAAATTTTTCATAAATTTCAAAATGATTGTCCTCAAATTAGTATTTCTCGAAGATTTTTTGAAATTCTTAAACCTTTTATGTCAAGATAAATCACACACGCACTACTTGTTGTTGTAGACTACATATTGAATTCTCTAACCATTATGATGTTTATCATTCTATATGTTTAGATTTGCATACTAACGATGTTTTGCAAGATTGTGGCATAGAAGCCCCACCAAAATCTTTAAGAGATTTCTTATCAATTTTTTTATGTCAAATAGAGTATGGCCAAATATTCTATAGGACAATATGCTTGGATGATTCATGCGAGTGTTGTGGTGGCTTGCAATGAATGCTAGTATGTCAACATCTGGAAAGCATAGATGAGGTGGGATAGAAACTAGTAGAGTTCAAGAAGTATAAAACAATGGCATACACTACAAAAGATGGGTCTCAAGCAAAAAGGTGTGATTTGGTTATTGAGAAGATTCTAGTGTATCAGTTTATATCCATGTTTCATGAGAATCTAGTGTATGATTATGCAAGGCATACCCATAGAGCTTGATGGCTAGACAAACAATTCAAGCTATGCAAGGAAACCTTTCCAATTGGAAGCATAGTATCCGTGGTTGAATTTGCAGAGAATTAAACTCTATAGCCACAGTGTGAGGTGCATTCATAGAATTACAACTCCACACAATTTTCTATATTTGTGCACATAGCATTCATTCATGCAGCTGATAGTACAAAGGACCAAAGGAAGGTATTGAGGGAGTATCACTTTTATATTAGTGATGATTACACACATTCTCCAGAGTTTGTGCAAGGTTGCTTCTAGATGTTCTATAGTGATTTGGATCGGAGGGGCATAACATACGGTTGGCATATAATATGGTCGAATAACTGTAGCACAGTTCAAGAATGCACACATGTTCTACTGGTTGTGCAGGATGCATCTCACTACAAGTGTTTAGCATATGTGGAACTTTTGTGAGGTCGGGCATGGAAAGGGGGAGCATGATGGTGTAGGAGCATGTGTGAAAAGAGCATTAGCACGAGAAGAGTTAAAGTATAAATACAATGCAAAGTTGACAGATGCAAGATCAATCGTCGAGTGGTGTAATGCTTCGATGAGTCCAGGTAATGAAGGTACATCTTCAGTTCATAGATTTTTTTGGTTGATGGATGATACTAACATTGCACCATATGAGGAATGTTGTACACTAACAGGATTGAGTGAGCTACACTCTTTCCTTAGCTCAAATTTAGGTTCATGGAGTATCGATACACGTAAGATGGCATGCTTTTGTTCTTCATGTACAATGCAAGCCGAGAATGATTGAGAGTCAGGGGAGTGGGTTGACAAATGGTTGAAAAGTTATCTTAGCCCACTTCACATGTATTTCCCTCTGACGGCATTGGAACTAACACAGATGGAATCATCGGTCGACTTTGACCATGTATTTTATCTAGTTCAACCAGGTAATATATCTACTTGCTTAGTTTTTGAAATTCCATATTGTTATCTTACTTTGTACTGTATTCGTAATGTTGACTAATTTCAAGAGATATGCCACACATATCAATGTAGGGAATGTTTATGCAGTTATTGTAGATGAAGATAATGAAGAGGGAACAAACTATTACTTGTGTCATTGTGTTGAGGTCAAAAATAAATTGGAAGGCCTAGTTATAGATGGAGAAAATATCGAATACCCTACAAGCTCAGTTTTTGTTATTGGAACGTGGCTTAGAAGGTACCCACATAAGAGTGTTAAACATTGGTTGTTTCAATACTTTGACACGCATTGTAAGATTCTTCATTAATCAAACCTTGGTGCACCCAATGTTTGTTTGACCAAATATTGGGGTAGACCTTTGAACAAGACCTTGTGGAAGGTCAGTGAGTCTGACCATGAGGCAATACTTGACACAATAAAGAGTAGAGTAGACTCGGATGGTTCATTGGATTAATTTGTAAATATATGCACAATGGTTCTTATTAATTTATATTTGTATCCACGTTAATTTGTTTGATGTTGATGCTATCATCTTATTTTAGTTTGTGTATCTGTAAGTAGCCCGGTAAACATTGATTGGTGTCCCCTTGTAGAAAATGCATATTTATGAGCCATCCAAGAGAATCTCAGGCAGAAAAGCAATGCAACATCCCTATTTTGATGATCTTGAAAAATATCAATTATGATTAAATAAACCATTACAAAAGTGTGTGCAAAGCTTGGTGAGGGAATTTCAAGTTATTCATTTGAAGTTAACCTTATCATGCTCACCTATGATGTAGACATTGTAAGAGCATCTCAAATTTCAAGATATTCTATTCATGAGAGGTGTTGTGTGCAATAGGTATCTTGGAACTCCTAGTGAAGATGTATGGCCAGGAGTGACTAATTTGAGAGACTGCCATGCCTATTTGTAAGTACCTTCCATCTATTTTCATTTCATTTCCATTTTGGATGAGTTATTTCTTTTTATTCTTTTACTTTGCGTATCTATAACTAAACTAGTAAAAATTGATTGCCTCTCCTTGCAGAAAATGCCAATTTTTGAGCTAGCGAAGAGAATCTCAACCAAAAAGGCAATGCAACATCCTTATTTTAATGATCTTGAAAAATCTCAATTTTGATTTGAAGCCATTATAAAAGAGTGTGTGAAGCTTTGCAAGGGAATATCAAGTTACTCATTTGAAGTTAACCTCTAAATGAGAACCTATGATGTATAAATTATAAGAGAATCTCGAGTGTATTAGTGACATTGAAAAATATCCATGAGAACAAAGTACTTAAGGAATTGTAATGAGATTTACTTGTAATGACATTTACTGAAATATTAAAATTTGGTGTAGAGACACAGAGGTTATTGACCACATTTGGTTCATGGAATTCTTTTAAGTTAGTTTTGTGTTTTGATTTTTGTCAATTGAATAAGGTCATAACACATCCACAATTGATTTATGATGTACTAAGTCATGTTAGTTACAAAAAGAACAGTTAGACATGATTGGAAAGATGTAGAATCATTTGTAAAGGCTATTTAAAGCCTCTTGAAGGCTATTTAAGTCAATATTTGAATATGGTTGTAAATGTGCAAGAATGAGGTCTAAGAGTTTGATATACCATTTAGAGAGCTTGGTTCTCATGGGGTTCCTTTCAAAGCCTCTGCTTTTATTGTTCCTACGGTAAACTGTTTGATAGAGTTGGTGGAATTACCTTTCTTAGTAATCACTATTAGTGAGATTGAGATTGTTAACCTTCAGAGAGTAGGACTTGGGAAAAAGGAATTTGATATGGCTATTGTTTTCAAAGACTTTAGGTGGGATGTACTTTGCATTGATGCCATTCCTCAATCTTCACTTGATGGCATCAAGGAATCGCTGAAATCCATGGTTATAAAGTATTATGAAAGTAGAATGAAATTGTACTAGCGAATTTTTTTGAAGACTATTACTAATGATCCAAATAAATTTATTGAAGATGTTGGTTGGGATTTTTTGAATATGGAAGCTAGTGATTATTATTCTGATAATTCAGAAGAGTCAAATAAAAAATATGAACCCTCTAATATAGAAGAGGAATCAGAATTAGATTTCATGTAGCCACCATCAAGAGTGTTACAAGCCAACAAGATGGAGGGAATTCTTATATAAGGATAATTTTCAATGTTGTAGGTACTAACTTTAATACCAACTACAAAGGCAACATTGAAATTCCCTAGCAGTATTTATGTTGATGAAATTTGCTTTAGATGCAAGGATTCAAAGCACATCAACCATGTGGTACAAATGATTAAATCCCATAGACGATTTTTAGCAATGAAAGAGTCTGAAAGGCAGAGAGAGCTACACTGGTGACTTAGGTGAAACTTCAGCTTTAAAAAAAAGTCAATTAGGCTGGCAGACGTGTGGATCATGCTAGCATTTGTGGAAGAGGAAGAAAGATGACTGGAACTCTGGAGGCCCACCATACTAGATTTTGGTATTCAACCATAAGAGTAGAAGAGAGAGCTGATATCATGTATCAAAACATTAAGCATGCATTCTTCCAACCAGCGAAGAAGGAGATGATTACTTTGCTTCATTTTCATTTGCATAACCATATCAAGGCATGGGAACCAAGAAGACCAAGGATGTCCAACTTTATGTGGAGGTAATGGATGTGGTCCAAAATTTAGCAAGGGCAAGAAGGTCAATGTATGATCTTGATTAAATTAAGGAAGAACAACAAGAGAGGGTCATGAAAAGTAAAATCAATACAGAGTTTCAAGGATTTGTCAAGCGAGTAAGAGAGCTATGGGAGTAGCCTCATCTAAAATATTTTGAACTAGAGTTTGATATACCATTTAGAGAGCTTGGTTTTCATGGAGTTCATTTTAAATCCTCTGCTTTTATTGTTCCTATGGTAAATTGTTTGGTAGAGTTAGTGGAATTACCTTTCTTAGTAATCGCTATTAGTGAGATTGAGATTGTTAACCTTGAGAGAGTAGGACTTGGGCAAAAGGAATTTGATATGGCTATTGCTATCAAAGACTTTAAGCAGGATGTACTCTACATTGATGCCATTCCTCAATCTTCACTTGATGGCATCAAGGAATGGTTGAACTCCATGGTTATAAAGTATTATGAAATCAAAATGAACTTGTACTAGCGGCCAATTTTGAAGACTATTACTGATGATCCAAATAAATTTATTGAAGATGTTAGTTGGGAATTTTTGAATATGGAAGGTTCTGATAATTTAGAAGAGTCAGATAAAGGATATGAACCCTCTAATGTAGAAGAGGAATCAAAATCACTCTTCATGTTGTAGGTATTGGCTTTAATACCAACTACAATGACAACATTGAAATTCCCTAGTAATATTTATGTAAAGGAAATTACCTTTAGATGCAAGGATTCAAAGCACATCAACCATGTGGTACGGATGATTAAATCCCAGAGTTGATTTGTAGCAATGAAAGAGTTTGAAAAGGAAGAGAGAGATACAATGGTGACTCAGCCAAAACTTTAGCTTTAAAAAAAAAAGCCAATTAGGCTGGCAGATGTGTGGATCAGGTCAACATTTGGTGGAAGAGGAAGAAAGATGACTGGAGCTCTAGAGGCCCACCATACTAGATTTCGATATTCAACCATGAGAGTAGAAGAGAGAGTTGGTATCATGTATCAAAACATTAAGCATGCATTCTTCCAGCCAACGAAGAAGGAGATGATTACTTTGCTTCATTTTCATTTGCATAACCATATCAAGGTGTGGGAACCAAGAAGACCAAGAATGTCTAGTTTTATGTGGAGGTAATGGATGTGGTACAAACTTTAAGAGGGGCAAGAAGGTCAATGTATGATCTCAATGTATGATCTTGATGAAATTGAGGAAGAACAACAAGAGAGGGACATGAAAAATAAAATCAATACAAAGTTTCAAGGATTTGTCAAATGAGTAAGAGAGTTATGGGAGCAGCCTCATCTAAAAGATTTTGAACTAGAGTTTGATATACCATTTAGAGAGCTTGGTTTTCATGGAGTTCTTTTCAAAGCCTCTGATTTTATTGTTCTTATGGTAAAAATGTATAATAACCTTCAATTCCTTGAAGGAGAGGTTGTTGGTTGATTTGTAACCCATTTTTTATCAAGAAGAATGTTATTTTCCAGAAATTTACTAGTTTTATCACTTTTCTTGTTGTTGTACAACCTGTACAAGAACTAAGATGATTTGAAACCTATTGGATGTTGTAGATTGATGAATTAGCTTTCATTTTCACCTATTTAGAGGTTCTAACTCTTTGTATAGTGAAAGTTATCTTGTTTTTACTGCTCCTACCTACTTTCATAGTGTTCTTGGATTGAAGGGTTTCATGATGTAATTTGACCCATTCCACTTTTTGTGCCTACTGTAACTTATGGAATGGGTCCTCTAACTTGTAAAACACATGCCTAATTTTTTTAAAATGTTGTGGAGTCAATGTTGGGTGTTTGGGATGATGTTCTAGTGCTATAGCAAGGTATTTTCATGATGAAAATGAGGGTTTCAAGAGGTGTTTTGAAAAAATGTGGGAAGGACTATCCATGTAATGTATTATTCACCATGTGCAAGGTCAGGTAAGTGTGTTTGGTGCTTTGTTTGGGTATGGTAGGTATGGGAGATAGGAGTTTCATTAAAACCCCAAGTATTTTGCTTGAAATAGAGGGTTTGGTGTATTAGGGGTCTAGAGGTCTTGGACCTGGAAACAAATAATGGAATTGGAGGTTTTGACACATAACATATTGCTGTTTGAGGAGTTTAAGTGAAGATCTAGTGTTTAAAAGGTTGTCTCTTTGTAAATAGGACTAATTTAGTAGCCTTTATGCAAGGTGGTCTATTGGATCTTAATGATGGTACAAAGAAACATGGTATGATCTCTTGGGAATTTGTCTTAGGGTTTGTGTTAAAGCTTGATTAATGTTTGGTTGGCCATTGGATGAGATTTGGAGAATATAAGTTAGGTAAGGGTTTATTGAAAACACATACTTGAAACCTTCCCATAGCCAACCAAAGCCTAAAAAACCTTCAAAAAGTTCTGCACAAGCTTAAAAGTTTAAGAGATATCATTGCCCCCAAAGATTTCTTCAAACCCTATTAATAAACCACCATTTTCCACTAAAAAATGCACCATTTGACATCTAGGGCATCACCTAAAAACCCTCTATTTGCCTCCCTTGCATACAAAAATTTTCACACATGTTTTATAACCATAACTAAGCCTTTCCATTGAGTTATACAAGCATAAGGGTTTATTGAAAAAACATACTTGAAACCTTCCCATAGCCAACCAAAGCCTAAAACACCTTCAAAAAGTTCTACACAAGCTTAAAATTTTAAGAGACATCCCTGCCCCCAAAGATTTCTTCAAACCCTAGTAATAAACCACCATTTTCCACTAAAAAATGCACCATTTGACATCTAGGGCATCACCTAAAAAAACTTCTGTTTTCCTCCAATGCATAAAAAAAATTTCACACATGTTTTATAACCATAACTAAGCCTTTCCATTGAGTTATAGAAGCATACAGTGGGTGAAAGGCTTAATATGACATTTTAATGCACTCAAAACCCTTAAAACAGGGTATACAAACTGACCCTCAGTAATTGGCTTCTAAACTGCACAAAATCACTTGAAATCCAACCAAACCAAAACTAAAATGGAGTTAAGTATTCTTCCCACTGAATTCCATCAAAAAGAGAGCACAATCACCCTGTACGGAACCATACCGTTCAATGAAACATCAAATCCCAAAGTGCAAAAGGGTAGCAATCTTTGACGACGTATTACTCGAATACCATGGTGCTTACAAAATCTTTGTCTGAACCTATGTGATCACGTTGGGGCCATATACAATACACTCTCTCAATTTTTGTTATCTTGAAGTGGTTTTCTCATGGTTTCTAGTTTTCAGTTTATGGAAAAAGAGTCAAATGCAAGCAGTGGAAAGTTGCAAAGTGGTGCAACTTTCATACTGCAACTCGTGTGACCAAACATATTGTTCCAACGCATCTGAATAGGTATGTTTATACTAGTAATGGTCCTCTTTCACACCCAAACATGCGGAATCGCTCCGAGCTACGTTCAACTAGATCGATTCCTTAAGGGTCCAAAGTGCAAAAATGGCTACAAACTTCAACATGTTGTTACTCAGATACTATGATGCTTAGAAATTTCTCATTTAATCATATGAGATTATGTTGGGATCCTCTACAATAACCTCTCTTGGTTTTTGTTATCTCGGAGTGGTTTTCCTATGGTGTCCAGTTTTTAGTTGATGGAAAAAGTGTCAAATGGAAGCAGTGGAAAGTTGCAAAGTGGTGCAACTTTCATTCTGCAACTCGTGTGACCAAATGAACTGTTCCAATGTGTCAAATAGGTATGTTTACACTAGGAATGGTCCTATTTTATACCCAAACATGTGGAATCACTCTGAGCTATGTTCAACCAAATTGATCTCTTAAGGGTCCAAAGTGCAAAATGACTGAAAACTTCATAATGATGTTACTCAGATACTGTGATGCTTAGAAACTTCTCATCTAATCCTATGGGATTGTGTTAGGCCCCTCTACAATAACCTCTCTCAATTTTTGTTACCTCAGAGTGGTTTTCTTGTGGTGTCCAGTTTTCAGTTAATGGAAAAAGTGTCAAATGCAAGTAGTGGAAAGTTGCAAAGTGGTGCAACTTTTGTTCTGCAACTCGTGTGACCAAATGAACTATTCCAACGCATCTGAGTAGGTGTTTTTACGCTAGGAATGGTGCTCTTTTGAACCCAAACACACATAATCATTCAGAGCTATGTTCAATCAGATCGATTCCTTAAGGGTCCAAAGTGCAAAATGGTTGCAAACTTCAACATGTTGTTACTCGGATACCGTGATAGTTAGAAACTTCTCATCTGATCCTATGGGATTGTGTTGGGCCTCTCTACAATAACCTATCTCATTTTTTTTTATCTCAGAGTGGTTTTCCCGTGGTGTCCAATTTTTAGTTGATGGAAAAAGTGTCAAATGCAAGTAGTGGAAAGTTGCAAAGTGGTGCAACTTTCGTTCTGCAACTCGTGTGACCAAACGAAATGTTCCAATGCGTCCAAATAGGTATTTTTATACTAGGCATGGTCCTCTTTTGTACCCAAACACATGGAATTTCTCCAAGCTACGTTCAACTAGATCGATCCGTTAAGGGTCCAAAGTGCAATATGGCTGCAAACTTCAACATGTTGTTACTCATATACCGTAATACTTAGAAACTTCTCATCTGATCTTATGGTATCACATTGGGCCCATCTACAATAACCTCTATCAGTTTTTGTTATCTCGGAGTGGTTTTCTTGTGGTGTCTAATTTTCAGTTGATGGAAAAAGTGTCAAATGGAAGTAGTGGAAAGTTGCAAAGTGGTGCAACTCTTGTTTTGCAACTCGTGTGACAAAACAAACTATTCCAATGTATTTGAATAGGTATTTTTATGCTAGGTATGGTCCTCTTTCACACCCAAACACATGGAATCACTCCGAGCTACGTTCAACCAGATCGATCCCTTAAGGGTCCAAATCGCAAAATGGTTGCAAACTTCAACATGTTGTTACTCGGATACTGTGATGCTTAGAAACTTCTCAGCTAATCCTATAGGATTTTGTTAGGCCCCTCTATAATAAACTCTCCATTTTTGTTATCTCGAATTGGTTTTCCTATGGTGTCTAGTTTTTAGTTGATAGAAAAAGTGTCAAATGCAAGTAGTGGAAAGTTGCAAAGTGGTGCAACTTTCATTTTGTAACTCGTGTGACCAAATGAACTGTTCAAATACATTCAAATAGTTATGTTTATACTAGACATGGTCCTCTTTCACACCCAAACACATGGAATCACTTCGAGCTATGTTCAACTATATCGATTCCTTAAGGGTTCAAAGTGCAAAATGGCTGCAAACTTTAGCATGTTGTTACTCAGATACCATGACACTTAGAAACTTCTCATCTAATCCTATGGGATTTTATTGGTCCCCTTTATAATAACCTCTCTCAGTTTTTGTTATCTTAGAGTGGTTTTCCCATGGTGTCCAATTTTCAGTTGATAAAAAAAGTGTCAAATGCAAGTGGTGGAAAGTTGCAAAGTGGTGCAACTTTCATTTTGCAAGTTGTGTGACCAAACGAACTATTCTGACACATTCAAATATGTATTTTTAAGCTAGGAATGGTCCTATTTCACACCCAAACACGTGGAATCGCTTTGCGCTACGTTGAACCGGAACGATCCCTTAAGGGCCCAAAGTGTAAAATTGCTACAAACTTCAACATGTTGTTACTCAGATACCGTGATGCTTAGAAACTTCTCGTCTAATCTTATGGGATCAAATTTTTCCCCTCTACAATAACCTCTCTTAGTTTTTGTTATCTCAGAATGGTTTTCCTGTGGTGTCCAGTTTTCAGTTGAAGGAAAAAGTGTCAAATGGAAGCGGTGGAAAGTTGCAAAGTGGTGCAACTTTCATTCTACAACTTGTGTGACCAAAAGAAATATTACAACGCATCTAAATAAGTATTCTTATGTTAGAAATGGTCCTCTTTCACACCAAAACACGTGGAATCACTCCAAGCTACGTTCAACCAGATCAATCCCTTAAGGGTCTAAAGTGCAAAATGGTTGCAAACTTCAGCAAGTTGTTACTCAGATACCATGACACTTAGAAAATTCTCATCTAATTTTATGGGTTCATGTTGGGCCCCTCTACAATAACCTCTCTCAATTTTTTTTATTAGTTTTTTTGTAGTGTCCAATTTTTAGTTGATGGAAAAAGTGTCAGATGTAAGTAGTGGAAAGTTGTAAAATGGTGCAACTTTCGTTCTACAACTCATGTGGCCAAATGAACTGTTCCAACGCGTTTGAATAGGTATTTTATTCTAGGCATGGTCCTCTTTCACAACCAAACACACATAATTTCTTTGAGCTACGTTCAACTGGATCAATCCCTTAAGGGTTCAAAGTGCAAAATGGCTACAAAATTTAACATGTTGTTACTCATATACTGTGACACTTAGAAACTTCCCATCTAATCCTCTGGGATCATGTTCTACCCCTCTACAATAAACTCTCTCAGTTTTTGTTATCTTAGAGTGTTTTTCCCTTGGTGTCCAGTTTTCAATTGATAGAAAAAGTGTCAAATGCAAGCAGTGGAAAGTTACAAACTGGTGCAACTTTCGTTCTGTAACTCGTGTGACCAAACAGACTATTCAACCACATTCAAATATGTATGTTTATGCTAGGCATGGCCCTCTTTTGCACCCAAACACACAGAATCACTCTGAGCTACGTTCAACCAGATCGATACCTTAAGGGTTCAAGTGTAATATGTTGAAATAGGCCATTCCACCTATTGTTTAGGCTATGTCTTAGTGATATGGGCCTGATGTAGGTAGGATAGGGGGTAGGAATAAGAAAATAGCATTGGTAAAGGCATTGGAAGAGATTACTAATGATACCTCTGTTCAAAATTCAAAATTGAGGCCCCTTAAAAGCAAGGCTAGAAGAGGTTAAAAGAAAAAATTACTTGAAAATAAGTTAAAATGGGTTGTAAATAGGGTGAGGTTGTGGATTTTGATGTGTTCAAAAGGTCTGCAAGGACAAGGGAGGTCAAAAGTATGTTATGACATGATGCCCTAGTTACGAAAATAGGGGTTTTGAATGAAAAAAAGATGTTTGAAGGAGTAAAAGTGTATAAAGTCAAGAGGCAGCATAATTTGGTGGTCAATTAAGTTTGTGCAGGAAGAATGAAGAGTGTTGGAATAGGTTTTGAGGTTTGGGTTTGGGTTTAGGGGTTTAGTTCGCCAGTTAGGCCAAATTTTTTTGGAGGGGGGTTTGGTTTGTTTTGGGTTCGTTGGTACAAAAATTATGTAAAAACAAAATATAAATATTTATGCAGCCTATAAGCATGCATTAGGATTAGAATATCGCATAACATCATATAAAAAATAAAACCACCATAAATTTGAATGTCATTTAAAACATGTATGATAAATATTCATCATTGAATCTTGAATTGTGGTAGCTTGATATACATAGTCTATTGATGTTAGAGTTCAATTTGTATGATTTTGAAAAAATAAGCCAACTAAGGAGAGTTATAATCGTTCTTCATAAATCATAAGAATTTGTTTAGTACACTAGCCATTTTGATGTCTTCTTGCAGTCTCAAACATTATTTTGTATCATTGTTACATTGGTCTTGAGAGTAGTAGCTTAATATAGCTCCACAATACAAAATCTGGTTTACCTGTGCAGTGTAACAATGACATAGGTAGATTTTTCTTTCAAAGAACTAGAGTGCACAATTGAAGTGTATAAACACATATCTTTTTGTAATATCAAGGATAATTTTTGAAACTTCCATGTATTGCTAATCTAAAAGGAAAATTCTTATGTATCCTTTGCTTAATTGAGTTTGTAACGCCAAGAAAGTGCACAAGAACATATTAGAGAAAACATGCAATGCTAAATCTAAATGCAAATCTAATGTTAAGCAACAAAGAACAAAGGAAAGTAATAACGTGAACAAACTGAAACAATCTCACCAATTTCAAACGTATTTCCATGATTCATCTCGATTGCCCTTTTCCATTTTGTTGTAGTATAATTGCCCTCATATTTCTCATAAGTTTATGCAAGTATAGCCTATGATAGTGATTAGCAAAACATCAAAGATTCAAGATTAAGTGCTCTCAAAATTCATAATATTTTGTGAGTTTTCGAGAGAGATTGGAATGAAGAATGACATATCAATTTATAGAAAATTGATTATTCGAACGACAAGCCAAGATTGAAAGATCAACAAACGGTTGAGATTAACTGATTAGACATGCATTATGATAACTATTAGAGGTGACATGAGTGATACAAATTAGAAATAGAATTAAAAATTAAATAAATGATTTAATCTTCCAGTTTGGTATTCAAAAACAAAAGAATTATCTTTACATGACAAAGCTAAAGATGGATTAAAGCAACTCTTGTTCGAATGCACGCACAAGGTTTTAATTAATTAATATGCATGTACACACAATTGAGTTAGCACTGAATGATTGAATGATTTGACGAAGAGATTACTCGAGAAAGCCACTCAGACATTAAATCAAGAGTTAACTGAGCAATTAAAATAGATGTCGAGTCGAGTAAAGTGAATACTTAGATAACTCACACAATTATCTAAATATAAAGGAATGCGTTAAAATAGAATTCATGAATTAAATAATTCATTTAATTCAAGATTTGATATTTGAAGAATAATTAAATAAATAAGACTTATTTAATTAAGTGATGAAGGGATTTAAATGAATAATTAAATAAATAAAGAATTTATTTAATTATAGTTGAAGTATGATAAAGAGTAAATTAAATAAGAATTTTAATTTGACAAGAAGGATAAGGTTAATTAGTAACATAATTAAATAAAAAACATTTATTTAATTAATCAGATAGAATAAAGAAAATGTGAATTAATTAAATAATTAAGATTATTTAATTAATAGAAGAAATGAAGACTATAGAGAATAATTAAATAATTGACATTATTTAATCAATAGAAGAATACAAATTATGAAGAATATTGAAGTTGCAAGCCTAAACTAGATTTTGGTGTCTACATTTGCCCCTCTTTGATAAAATGTCATTTCGGCATTGTGTCAAGGAAAATTGATAAGAAATATGCTCCAATAATGCTCTAGTGTAAAATAGGTGAAGGTATGCCCCCTCGGAAAAATTGACAAATTTTTGAAAAAGTTAATAAAAATTTGGAATAGTTCCAATTAGGCCATTGAATGGCTAGAAATGCAGTGGAGTTTGCAGAATTGAGGTTGGAAATGTCAGGGATGGGTACGGGCTGATCGAAATGGGAAGTTAACACGGCCAGTACGAAAGAAATGCCACCTAAGCCCTAGGTATATATAGGAATATGGGTAAAAACCAATTCATTTTCACCCACTTAGCCCTAGAATTGAGAATTTTCTCTACACCCATAGCAAGGATGTTTCCTATTCTACACACTCACCATCGCACCTATAGGATCTGGACCTTCTAGAGGCCAGCCGACGTGGACCCCCTGGTATGTACCTCAATCTTACCTTTTGAAATTTTTTGCATTGCACGCGTTTTTATGCATTTAATTCAAGTTTTTGTTATGCATCATTTTAATAAATCACCGCATATGATCACGCAAATGACGCATCTGTCTGCGGAACAATGCATTTGTGATTTTATGTTAGTCATTTTCCATAGTTTGTGTGCGGTTCAACGCATGTGTAAATTTATGAACCACATTTGAAATTGTGCATCACATTTGCATTTAGAATAGCCGCATTTGTTTATTTTGAAACACATTTGAATATTACTCAACGCAATGTTAATTTTTCAACACATATGAATTTAGTGTAACACATGTGATATAATTAGCTGCATTTGAAAAATAACGACGCATATGAATTTTATGCACCGCATATGTTAAAGAGCGACGCATGTGCAAAATAACGATGCATTTGAATTTCAGTTAGTATAGTCAGTTTGCACTAGAATAGATGATTGATGCTAACATGAGGCATGTATAATGCCATTGTAGGTTGTGCTAGACATGATATATATACAGGAGTCAAGACTGACGACGTTTTGATTCAGAGATAGTTTGCAGCTAGTAGAGTGACGGATCCTATGGCACCTAGGTCTACTTCACGTGACAGACATGCCCTAGATTCAAGTGAATCGGTGATTATTGACAGCTTTGTGTGAGCGGTGGCACTCAAAGACATTGTCTTTCCACCTACCAACTGGAGATGCCACTATTACCTTAGAGAATGTCTATAGGATCCTCAGACTTCCTATTAGAGGCACACAGGTGATGTATGATACCCAGAGGGGTGCAGCCGAGATGTGTAGATACTACCCACATGCAGACATTAGGTAGTTAGGATTTGATGACTATGAGATTAGGTGGTGTGTGTTGGCTCAGAGGTATAGGCAGCTAGACTGTCTATTGTGTACATTGATAAGTGGCATAGTACTTCTTGACTGCTGAGGTCATGGTTTTTCCATGGGGTGGGGGGAGATGCTAGTAGGCATGCTAGAGCATCGAGTGGTGTATGCTAGGGGTTTATGTGTGCTCGAGATGTTATACTTTCATTTGCATGATATTGCCTATCGAGAGGCACAATCCATGAGTTGTGGTACCATGCTCCTGATGGTATGGGCGTGGGAACACATCACCATTTTTCGGCCACCTGTGACAGTTGATCTTCCACATGGAGCTCCTTATGCCTTCCGCTATGTGGTGGCTAACACTCAACACCACATAGGAGATACGGGTTATTTCAGACATGCCATAGAAACTATGGAGTAGTTTACATGGAGACCATACTTGGGCTGTGCCAAGTGGTCAGACGAGGATGAGCATTTTCCGTTTTGCTAACAAACACAGTTCTTGGTTGGGCAGACAGTGTCACATGTCCATATTATAGAGTGTCAGTTGCCAGATCATGTCCTACGGTAGTTTGGAGAGGTGCAAGATGTGCCTAGAGGATGGGCAGAGTTTGTGAGATCATCACAAGAGGTCCCCCTATGGGGTCCAGAGATTCCTATTGCCATAACAGAGGCCAACATTGATGCACTACAAGCAGTTCCATGGGGATGGAGGGATGGTCTAGCAGATCCAGGGACCAGAGAGGAGTATGATCAGTGGTGGGCAGTACACAGACTGATTCCACTGATAGATCTAGAGCAGCCAATGCCGGTAGAGTGGCAAGGGACAGGTCCATGAGGTAGGCGTGGCAGAGGTAGAGGTTGGGGAGACAGAGGAGGCTATGGTGATGGAGGAGATGATGGCCGAGGTGGACGGCGTGGAGGCAGGAGAGGGAGACGTGGGCGGAGGGGACAAGGGCCACCATTGTCACCGATCTGTGAGGAGGGACGAGGAGAGGAGGATGTGGCCATGCCAGACATCGGGAGAGGAGGGGAGGAGGTGGATACTATGATAGGTGGAGAGGAGGTGCAGCCTATAGAGGCGGCTATTCTAGACATCCCAGCAGAGGAGGAGGTAGGTACCGAGGAGGTAGGCAGAGAGGAGGCAAAGATTGATGCCTTGGGTTTGTTGGGCACCTACCAGGAGGATGATGATCATGAGAGAGAGATTCAGGATCAGATCCTAGAGGAGTTAGATGAGGAGGAGGATGGGAGAGTGAGGGGAAAATTTGATGAGACAGGGGCAGTGGATCTGGACATAGATACATTGCGTGCTTAGGTTGCATCCTTGGAGGAGTAGATGAGAGTTCTGATGTTTGAGAGGGATGCGTATCGGATGGAGAGGGATAGAGCGGTGATGGAGAGAGATTAGGCTATAGCTTGGCAATAGGAGATAGAGCAAAGATTCTCAGAGCTCAGAGCCTTATGTACTGGGCCATTAGTTGCCTTTTCCAGAGAGCTAGTCAGAGCTAGGGAGAGAGATATTATTGGGATCTTTATGAGGCAGAGGTTCTGCCAGAGAGACCGGCTCGGAGTTTCTCAGAGGCACATAGTAGTAGGTCCCAAACTAGGACCCACACTAGGACATTTAGCATAGAGGGGGTGCAGCAGCCACACAGAGCAGGTCCGTATGACATGCCTCCCTCAGCTCATAGGTTGTCGGGTTCCCATCATCATTCCTCCACACACTCCAAGCATGATAGCAGTGGCAGTTCAGGATAGAGATACTTCTTGAGATGCATCAAGACATTGTATTATGATCCTATAGCCTATGGGCTTCCATGTATTATTGATACATTATGACATTGTGATGTGACACGGTTGAGCGAGATATATATATATATATGATTTTGGCAGTGATTCTCATGATATGCATTGATATGTATTGATTATGCAGTCTTTATTTATACATGTGATGTTTATATGATATGCCTATGTGATGGATGATCATATTTATTTTATGGTGTGTATATGCAGCTAATGATATAATGTTGATTCTATATGATGTTTGCGGTTTATAAATTATGAGATGCAATATGATGTTATATGTATAATGCTGGCTACATGTGATGCGTATACAAATGTAATATGATGCATATATTTATAGTTGCTTTGTACATGGAATGCTTATGATATGTATTGTTTGATGATGAATGCTTATTATGCCATGATGATCTATATATGAAATGTGCCTATATGTATGTATTTTTCTAACATGCACGTTGATAGAGGATGATGTATAATGTTTTGTGTCACAGGACTCCATCATAATGCAAGAAAGAAGAACAGTTAGTGTGGAAAGAAAGATTGAGAAAGAATGAAAGACAAGAGATAGATGTTAGTATTAGCAATCTTCGATGTTTCACTGTATCACAAAAGGTATTGCACTTTATCATCATTGGGCGGGACTAATACAAATGGAGAAAAACACCATGATATGACATAAATCAAGGTGTGCAAGGTCATCCACTTGCTAATAACAAACAGTCGCAGACAAGGATTATCATTAACTCATACTAAGGGTACAAGTTGCCCCAGTCTTTTTGTCAGGACAAACCACAGACAACAAACAAAGTAAAAGATGGGTCATGAGACGTCATTGCTCCTCTAAATCCTTCATGGGACATCCTTGAGGAAACTAGTAACACAACTCAAAATCAAATGTAAAAGGCAAACAAAAAACAACAGTCAAAGAAAATAGAATTCTGATACATCGTTGCTTCTCTAAATCCTTCATGGGACATCTTTGAGAAAGCTAGTAACCTAATTCCCATCATAAAGTCAACTGAAAAGATAAGATAAGTAAGTCAAAAAGTCAAAAATCCAATAAAATATTTGCCAAAACTTGATTTGTTTGTTTGATTTATTTTGATTGATAAAAGGATTGATTGACAGAGCCTAATTTCAAGAGATACACATACCAGATAAGACTTTGAGTCTGGTTTCGATGTTATGACTATCTATATAAGGCATGACAAAGCCTGGTTTCAGAAAGACATGTATCATATAAGGCGTTGAGTCAGATGCTGTTGATGTGATAACCTGTGTAAGGCTATTTTTGATTGTTTGATAATGTCGATTATGCAGGAAGGACTCATCCTATATAAGACATAGATTTTTTTGCTGATATCGGTATTCAGGAAGGACTCATCCTAAACAATTTGACATAGGTTGATTGCTTTGATGATGACTGTTTGTTTCCAGGAAGGACACATCCTGTAGCAGACATTTGATGATATGTTTTGATTGTTTTGTTTAACAAGTTATTTGATTTGACTTAGAGACATTGCTGACTTGTTCACCAGATTGATGCATGACTTCATATGATGTATTAACAAATAACTATGTGTGATGACAAACCCTAAAGGACTGACCTAGTGCGGTCTCAGGGGTTCATCAATTAATGGCCTTGCCTACATTATACACGCAAAGACCTTGTAGTTCGACTTGACTTGACTGACAAGACCGACTAAAAATAGAAGACGTGTGAAAATGAATGTGATGAACCCTAATGGACTGACCTAGTGTGGCCTCGAGGGCTCATCAATTGATGGCCTTGCCTATGTTATAGACGCAGAGACCTTGTAGTTCGACACAACCAACGACCTTGTCATATAGACATATGGATTAAATGATGAATTTATACAGACAAACCTAAACAGACTGACCTGATGCCTCAGGGGCACATCGGCAGATGGCCTTGCCTACGTCCAGTCGTAGAGGCAATGTAGTTCTACAAACAACAAAGACTAACAAGTGCGACAGACTTTGACTTTGTTTTTTTTGGATTTTCAATTTTTTTTTATTTTTTTATCTTTTTGAAACTTTCTAATGTTTTTGTGTTTTCTCAGGTCATTTTGCAATGTTTGTGGATTTTCCATGGTTTTACGTCTTCAACATAGCCAATGTAAGAACCAATATGACACATGTCAAGTGTTTGCCCCCAATTGAGTATAAGTCCAATTGATTATGAATAGGGTAAAATGGGGGATATGAACTGCACTCGATGTCAATCATTCCAAGTTATGGGAAAGACTACCACTTATTACGAATGGTATATACAAGCGATGGATATGAAAGATAAGGGATATGTACAGGGATAGGTAGTATGTATAGGGTAGTAGACTATGTATAGGGAAGTGGACTATGTACATGGTAAGGACTATGTACAAGGATAAGGACTATGTACAATGATAAGAACTATGTACAAGGATAAGGACTAGATTAGAATAATAGTAGACAAAGGAGCAGAGTTAACTACACATGGCGCCTGTTTGCTAGGTTTTCACCATGGTACCTATCCAAAGCACCACCGAAGTGGTTTTCACTAATGGACGAATGATTTTTCTTTACTATTTTCTAGATTATCTATTTTTTTTGGTGTTACCAAGACCCCTGTTTACCAGGTTTTCACCTTGATAATGATTTTTGTGATTTTTTGATTTTTTTGTATTTTTGCTAATTAAGACAAAGGCTCCCAGAAGCTATGCGTAGAAATTCTCTAGATGCAGACTATTGATTGGTGAGGACAATGGTTCCCCTTCAGGAGTAGAGAGTTGGTATGCTCCTGATCCAAAAGCTTCTGTAACAACATAAGGTCCTAACCAATTTGGTTCAAACTTTCTTAGTTTTTCTCTTTCTGCTTGATTCTTTGGGTTCTCCATTAAAACCAGGTCACCAATGTCAAAGTTTTTGTTTAATACCTTCCTATTATAGCTATGACGAAGGAAATTCTGATATGCTTGAAGATGGTCTAATGCCTTCTGTCTTCGCTCATCCAGGAATTCTAGCTTATGGAGTCTCAATACTCGGTACTCTTCATCATCAATGTGGCCTTTCAGGGATACCCTTAGGGAAGGAATCTCAACCTCAATAGGAAAAATAGCTTCAGAACCAAATACAAGTGAATATGGAGTAGCACCAGTGGGAGTACAAATACTTGTGCAATAAGCCCATAAGGTAGGGTTAAGCTGTAAATGCTAGTCATGACCAGCATCATTGACAGTCTTGTTGAGGATTCTAATGATGGTCTTGTTAGATGCCTCTTCTTGGCCATTACCTTGTGGGTAGTATGGAGTGGAAAAGTGATGTTGGATATAAAATTCATTACACAGGTGGCAGACTTCTTGGTTCTTAAATGGGCGACCATTATAAGTGATTATGGATTGAGGGACACCATACCGACAGATGATATAGTTCAGGATAAATTTAGAAATCTGTGTGCCGGTAATGTATGTCATAGGAATGGCTTCAATCCACTTCGTAAAATACTTAGTGGTAGTGATAATGAATTTGTGTCCATTAGATGATGTGGGGTGGATCTTACCTATGAGGTCGAGTCCCCATTGTGAAAAGGGCCATGGTGACGTTATAGGATGGAGCTCCTGTGCTGGCACATGTATCAAGTCTCCATGAACTTGGCATTGGTGGCATTTCGTTACAAAGACATATGAGTCTTTTTCCATAGTAGGCCAATAATAACCCAGTCTCATATATTTTTGACTAAGGTAGGACCACTAGAATGGGAACCACATATACCCTCATGCACCCCATGCAAGGTTGCTTGTGCTTTAGTAGAATCAAGACATCTCAGTAGGGTATTATCTAAGGCACATCTATATAGAGTGTCTCCGACGATGGTGTATTTGGTTGACTTGTGGAGGAATGTCCTACGTTGGTTATTTGATAGGCCAGTGGGTATAACTTCAGCATGAAGGTAATCATAGATTTCTTTGTACCATGGGGAATTAGGACCAAAAATGTCACACACCATTTTAGAATCTGGGATATCGTAGGCTGGGACCAAAAGCTATTCTACCAAGAACTCAAACTTAGGCACGTTGTTAGGAATATCGAGAAGTGATGCAATTGTAGCCATAGCGTCTGCTGCCCTATTTAAAACATGAGGTATTTGATGAAATTTGACTTTGTCAAAGTACTCCTAAAAGCTATCAGCCATGCACTTGTATGGAGCAAGCTTCTCGTCCTTAGTCTCATAATCATCATTTACCTGTCTGATTACTAGTTGAGAATCCCCATATACCTGTAAAATCTTAATTTTCCACTTGACTACCATGCGTAACCCTATCACTAGAGCTTCATACTCTGCTATGTTGTTAGTGCATGGAAATGCAATCCTGAATGACTTAGGGATGGAATCACCCTGTGGTGTAATAAACAGTATACCAACCCCTGAACCATGATTTGTATGTGAGCCATCAAAGTACAGTTTCCATGTTATGTTTGTGTCAATTGTGAATATGAACTCATCAGGAAAGTCTACAACTAATGGGTGATCTGCTTGTATGGGTGCATCAGCTAATTGATCAGCAATGACCTATCCTTTAATAGCCTTTCTTTCTACATACTAGATATCATACTCACTAAGGATCATAACCCATTTAGCTAGTCACCCTGTTAATGCTACCTTGCTGAGAAGATATTTTAGAGGGTCTATTTTAGCAATCAATATTGTTTGATGGTTTAGCATATAGTGCCTCAATTTTTGAGTAGCAAATACTACTGCAAGATAGGAAAATTCAATGGTACTATAGTTGAGCTCATAACCTACCAAAGTCTGACTGATATAATAGACTGCCCTTTCATGACCTTCATTGTCATTCTGTGCCAGCAATGCTCCGAGTGATGAATGGGTTACTGTAATATAAAGAATCAATGGTCTTGCTTCAACAGGTGTCATTAAGATAGGTGGTGTCAATAAATATTCTTTAATCAGTTGAAAAGCCTCTCCACACCTAGCTATCCATGCAAAGGGTACTCCTTTCTTAAGTAGATGTTGAAAAGGATGTGTCTTATCTGCTAACTGCACTATAAATCTTTTGATAGATTGCAACCTTCCTTGTAATGTCCTTAGTTGACTAAGATTAGTGGGTGGAGGCATGTCCATGATTTCTTTTACCTTAGCCAGATCCACTTCAATGCCTCGTCTAGAAATGATATAACCTAACAGCTTTCCCGACTTGACTCCAAACACACATTTCTTTGGATTGAGTCTCACTTTATACTTCTCCAGCCTCTGAAAGATCTTGTCTAAAACCTGTAAATGTTTTTCCCTTGTCTTGGATTTTACAATAAGGTCATCGACATAATCCTCCATAAGATTGTGCACTAGATCATTAAAGATAGTAGTCATGGCATGTTGATAGGTTGCTCCAGCATTCTTAAGTCCAAAGGGCATAACATTCTAGCAATATGTTCCCCAAGGACAAGTGAAAGCTGTCTTAGGTTGGTCTTCAGTTGCAATTCTGATCTTGTTATATCCTGAAAATCCATCCATAAGGGACAACATCTCATATCTTGCTGTCATGTCAACTATCATGTCTATGTTAGGCAAAGGAAAATCATCCTTCGGACAAGCTTTGTTGATATCTCAAAAATCAGTGTAGATGCAGATGCCCCCAGTTGGTTTAGTGATTGGTACAAGATTGGAAATCCAATATGCATAGTCGATAGATCTGATGAAACCAATGTCTAAGAGTTTCTTGAGTTCTGCCTTGACTAATAAAGCAATCTGTGGGTGCATTTTTCTCAATTTTTGTTTCACTATTTTGGCACCTAGTTGTAAGGGAAAATGATGCAGAACAAGTTTAGGATCCAACCTCGACATGTCGGCATATGACCAAGCAAAATTTATCTATCTCTGTGCAAAGAAGTTATGGAACTCTGACTGCTCTTCTGTTGTCAATGACGCTGCAAAATAAACCAGTCAAGGATTCTCTTTGGTACCTATATTGACTTCTACTGATTCTTCAACAAGCATGGGTGACTTTTCTTGTGCAACGGGGAGAATGTTCAAACCTCCATCCTTAGGTGCCTCAGAGAGGTTTTCACCTTCGGATGCATCCTTTCTTTTTACTTTTTCATTGTCTAAAGGTGCCTTTTGGTTTTCACCTAGAGACTCGACCTTTTTATCTTGTTTATCCTTTTTCTCATTTTTGCGACTAGAGGGTTGAACAGATTCCCCAAAATATGCTTTGTTGTCCAAGTCAATAGTAAAACTAGCCTTATGATATCCATTTGTTATGCCTTCTCATAATCCCAGGAACTCAACAATTGCTTTGTCGTTCTCAAAAATGTCTAAGACGGGTGTGTCTTGTTGGTCCCAATCAATGAGTTGGGGATAAACTAAGGGCATGTCATCGTCGGAGTTATCAAAGTTTAATGGGGTCAAGGTAAAGATTGAATTATTCATGTGGTTACAAAAGTCTTGTACTAGGTCCTTTTTGCTCTTAGGTTTGAGTCTAGGTGGATGGATAGGTGGGCCTAATGCCAAGGTTTGACTATCGGAAACAGGTGGCTTAGGTTGCCAAGAGGTAGGATCAAGTGATTCCCAATAGTAGTGTTTAAACCACTCCTCCTTTGTCATTTTCTTTGGTGGACAGGAATTCAAGGGATTTGGTGAGGAACTTAACATCAAGTCAAGTTCTCCAAATAACTTGTCAAGGTCCATGGAAGAAGTAGAGGATAGGGAATCCCACTCATAATCGTTAGAGTTAGGGGAGTCACAATGATATTGGTCCACTGGTTCGCGAGATGTCTTAATATCTTATAAAGCACTTACTTCCTCAAGTAAGGGTAATGGGGTACTAGAAACACCAATCTAAATCGGTTGAAACCCTAGCCCTACTCGTTTTGGCCACTGAGAAACAAATATTGGTTCAATCCTCCCATCTTGGTTTAAGCCTAAACCACTCTGTCCATTATATCCTTTTCTTTGCATGATTTTGAAACCATTTCCATATAGATTTGTAGGAATATGATCAAGTAAGAGGGGTTCCTCATCATCTTCCCTATAGAGCCAAGAAGTGACATCTTCTGTATTTATGGCCTCTTTGCTTAATTCTCCCCATTTAGTAAAAGTTGTTGTGGGAGGAATGTGTATAGTGACCATAGATTGTCTCCTATCCGATGTAGGTAAATTGTATGTCTTAGGAGGAATAAAATGGGTGACACAATAAGATGTTTTCATGTAATACTCTCCACAACCCTTGTCTTGGATCTCAACCCTAGGAATAGTAGGAATTGAGGGTGAAATAGATGTTTGAGTGAGTGTGGCTAGATCAACATAAGAGGATGAATTGGATGATGAGGCCTCTTGGTTTACTAGCACTTGGCGTTGGGGGATCTCCTTTAGATTGGTGCAATACTAGAAGGGATCCAGATCACCATCTATAGTTATTTCTATGCCATTGTAAGGGAATTTAAGACACTAATGATATGTGGAAGGGACCACCTTCATGGCATGAATCCATGGTCTGCCTAGCAGAAGGTTATAAGGAAGGGTGAGATCCAAGACCTGGAACTTTGTCTCCATCACCGCAGGACCGATTCTGATAGGAAGTGTTACCACTCCCTTTGATTTTCTATCCTCATCATCATAAGCTTTAATGACAATACTCTTGGTCATGTCTACGCATGCTTCTGAGATACCTAAAGCCTTAATTAGTTTTAAAGTGCACAGATTTAACCCTGCTCCTCCGTCTACCAAAACTCGTCTAACTTTGGTGTCATCAACAAGGACTTCTAGATGTAAAGGGCCGTTGTGGTTTATCTTTTCAGTTGCATAGTCTTGTTCAGAAAATGTGGCATGGTGATTATTGGTCAAGTAGCCCACCATTTCCTGGAAACGATTGACATCAAGATCATTAGGGATGGTGGTGTTTTGTAAAGACTTATCGAGGATAGATCTATGCTCAAGGGAAATATGCAACAATTCCAAGATTGAGATTTGGAATGGGGTCTTCCCCAACTGGTTAAGAAGGTTATATTGTAACTTGGAAGGTTGGGGTGTTTGCTGCAATGGAGGGCCTTGGATAGTGAACTTTGTACGATGAGTATTGACCGCACACTCAAGATTAGTATTGATAATAATGGTATTGATATTCTCATCGGCGGAACGAAGGCAATGAATGATTTTTCCACTATTATAATCGTGCTTGACATTGGCATAGTTGGCTAACATATTGGTCTTAGTACTCAAACTGGGGACAATTCCTTTCCCATAGTCATGTAGTGGGTCAGAAAATACTTGATGATCAGTGTTTGATGACTTCTATTTTTGTCCACTAACTTCAATAATTCTCCTTTCGACAAGATCCTGTATGATATTCTTCAGTTGTCGACAGTTTTGTAGGTTATGTCCCTTAGTTCTATGATAATGACAAAAGGCATTGTCATCCCACCAAGCTGGTTTAAATTATCCTGGATTGTATTGTCTTGGTTCCTGCAGCTATATAAGATTATGTTGTAATAGTTGTTTGAACACCGACTCAATGGGTTCCCCTAAGGGAGTGAACTCATGTTTTTGAAATCTTCTTTGTTGTGGACGTTGAGTATTTTGGACCACGTTAGGAGGTTGATTGAAAACATTAAGCATGTTGACAAAAGTATGAGGTCCTTGTAATGTGAGGAGGGGTCCTGCTTGTAGCGTTTTAGCATCAACCACCCCATCATTGGTGACATTTTTGTTGCAAGACCAAATTCTGTTTCTGTCAGTGGGGGTGTTTTGTACGATTAGATTTCTATTGGATGTTGATGTCTTGAGTTTTCCCTTTTCAATGAGATCCTTCTCTATTATAACCCCTTTTTCCACTAGTTCTGAAAAAGATGTACAACAATGTACCCTTAAGTTACTCCTGAGTTTTGCATGAAGGTTTTCTTGAAACATTGTAACTTTTTGTTTTTTGGGTATCTCAACAGGACACCTACTAGCTATAGTTCTCCATCTCTAGAAGAAAGCAATGAATGTTTCCCCTTCGTCTTGCGTTGTGTGACACAAGGTTGCTATATTTATCTCGTGGTCTATGTTGAATGAGAATTGCTCCACAAATTTCTCAACTAGTTCACCCCAAGATCTAATGCCAGAATCTAGACCCAAAAACCATTCTAGTGCAATTCCTACAAGACTTCTTGGAAATAGCCGTATAAGATACATGGGGTCATAAGCGACATCTATGCATATGGTAGAAAATTCCCTTATATGTTCTATTGGATTTCGTTTGCCATTGTACTTAGGGAGATTGGGTATGACATATCCATGAGGGAAAGGGGTCATGTACAATGATCTATCAAAGGGGAATGGGAATATGTCCTTTGTTGAAAATGATTTCTTAGTTGACACCAACATGTTATCCATTTGTGTTTGTAATGCATGCATTTGTGTTTGTAAGACATCAACTTGGGTCAAAGATGTGCTAGGGGGATTATACGGATCCGTGTATGTGTTCTGAAATCCAAAGTCTTGTGATGGGTTTCAAGTGAATGTTGGCATCTAAGGTGGATTTGGATTCGGAATGTTGGTAAATGTGTTTTGGTCCGAAATCTACATAAATTGGTGTTGACTTGGGATATGTGTAAACAGATTCTGAGTACCACTTTGGGAAAAGGGGTTCTGATTGGGAATCTGTGTAAGAAAATGGATCATGACCACCGATCTGAAAGAATGGATTCTGATTCAGAATCTGTGTGAATGGATTCTGAGTACCAGTTTGGGAGAATGGATTTTGACTCAGAATCTGCATGAATGGATTCTGATTTCCATATGGGAAGGAGGGAAAGCCCCCTATTTGTGTAATCCGTGGTATAGTACTAGTGACTGAAACACTAGGTATGGCCGTTGACTATGGTATGGTGCTCGTGATACTAGCGTTAGGTATGACCGTTGACTATGAACTTGTGACACCAACATAAGGTGTAGAGGTTGAGGTTTTATGCCTTTTACTCCCAACAAGAGGACCGAAGGGAGTGGATGATGAAGCCCCTATAGTGAAATTAAATCCTGATGCCATGCTAGATGTACCAAATGGGGACATATGGACTGTCGTACTCTATGTAGGTGTGCTAGATGGCATAGTTGTGCTGACCTAAGGTATAGTAGTACTAGTAGTCGTGGTATTTGTCCCTTGTGTAGGTTGAGTTTGTAAGGTGTTGATATGAAATCTTGTAGGTAAGGTAGCGCCTTCAGCTAGCAATTTGGCTAAGTATCATTGTCGATCATTTGCTAGGTACTCATCTACGAAAGAGGAAAACTCAGGGTCCTGTGTGGAAGCCTCTATGTCCTCTACTGCAATATGTCCTTGAGTGTTTCTAGTGGTGAATTTGTCTAATAGAGTCTTATGAGGTCTTGAAGAAAATGGATTGATGAATTCGTTTGGGTTTGACATGTTTTCTTTCTCTCTTCTCTTAGACCTAGTTTCAACCATGTAAGACAAGCTCAATATGCGGGAAATGAAAAACTATATCTATGAATAGTATGACCCTAGTCTATGTTTTTGGGATTTTCGGAATGAAAAATAAGGAATGTTCTAGGATGACACTAGTCTAAACTCTAAAGATGCAAGGCATAAGCAAGGTTCTAAAATAATCAATTCTATAAACCTAAGATGAAGGGACCAACTACCTAAAGTCTAACTAAGGCGTCAATTTAGTTTAAGTCAAGGAACCAATGTAGGACGAGGATCAAAGACAAGTTGAGTTTCCTAACTAGACTGATGAGCTAGGAGGACTCTGTGTAGGACAAAGGATAAACTGATAAAACTAGGTTCAATGACATATTTCGTTGACACTATGACTTTTCTAGAGTGTAGATGATGGACTTGTTCTAAAGTTTGTAAATGTGACCTTCCTAGAAGTTTACTCTAAAGGAAAAAAAAGTATCCTAAAATGAGACCTATCTCTGAATTAAGACAACTATGGTAATGACCAAATGAACCTAAAGGATGCAAAATTGAGCAAATCATTTCAGGTTTCTGTTCAAGGACTATTTGTGTAAAGACAACTGAAACTGGTATAATCATGTTGACTAGATAGTGACTGTGAATTCTAGTTTTTTGATAATCAGACAAATGCGTCACGGGATTTCATAGATGCGGTTCAAGTTAACAATTGCGGTTTTCCAGTGATCAATTGTGTTTCTCTGGTAAAGTTCAATGTGTGACTTTGACAGATGCAGTTAACCTTCTAATAGATGTGACTCGTAATGACAGTTGTGACTCAGAATATGACATATGCAGTTTTTTGCAAAACCATTGCAAATTGATCTGGCAGATGCGACTCTATGATAAACAGATGCGATTCATAATAATAGACACAACTTAAATTTCAACAGATGCGACTCATAATAATAGATGCGACTCAAAGTTAAATAGATGTGACTCGTAATAACTGATGCGACTCAAAGTTAAACAGATGTGACTCTAAAAATCAATTGCGACCTTCTGGTGAATAGTTGCGACTCTCTGTGTATTTTCAGTGATGAGATTTGAACTGACTCTATTTTCTGTGATCAAATTCTAGCAATCAAAGACAATCATAAGACAAAGTGTTTTTAGTTTTGATTTTGGACTCAAAGAATGTTTAAGTTGATAATAGACAAGCACATCCTAATAGGCCAAATGCCTAGGGTTTGTATACTTGGTATAGCCCACCGGAAATACCCCGGATTGGTGATAAACACCTTTCCTTCTCGAGAGTAGATAGCTTATAAATTTGGTACCATTGGCTCCCCTCCACTGCTCATTAACGTCTTTCGAGCACACCAATTTTGAATTCTTTGGCCAATGACCTCCCAAGAACTGCTATCTCTACTCAAGGGGATCAGTAGTGAGTCTCTTCGAGCATGATATTGTACCCTGCACTATACCAAGCAACGGCCACAAATAGGTTGGTCTCTAAAACAAAAGGTATTTAGTATGGGCATTCAATTCATGGGGCATGATCCATACGGTGAGAGTCCCCTTTTGAATCCATCTCGTCGGAACCATACTTGTGATTCTTGGGTTCTCCCCAAGAACCCACTTTTATATACCAGCTGGAAGTCCCTCGGGTTCAAGGTGCTACCGGTCTGAGTCATCCTGGGGTGAGTACTTTTTCCCACCAGAATAAGCCCAAGTTCTAGAGTTGGTAACCGTTTCTCTTACACCCAGGATCGCATAGATGTGCAAGGGGAGAGGATACTTTGATGTACCAAGTCATGAGGGTAACCAAACTTGTGCTTTCACACCAAACACAGTAGACACTTGTTAATTTTAAACCAAACGAAAGATTTGCTATGCTACCAAACAATCTATTTCAAAAATTAACTAGGGTCTTCAAAAAGCGTCCTACAGAAAAACTCGTTAGTAGTTTTCAATATCTTCTTCATCAATTATTGTCCTGCAAAAACTTGTTAACTTCCAAAAGGCCACATGCTGAAAATCAAATATTAGTAACACACAAATTAATTGAAAATGTTAGATTTCCGAAAATAGAAATAAAGGTTACTAGTCAATTGCGTCACTGTGTTACCAGTTAGATGTGTCGATATTCTCTTCAATTGCATCTCGGTATTCACCAATCAATTGCGATTCAGGATTATTTAGATGCATCATGATTTTTCAGATGCGGCGTTTTGGGTGTCAGATGCGGTTCAGGAAATTAATTGCGTTGCTTCACCAAAATAATGCGTCTATTAATTTCAAATGCGATGTTTCATCAAGCTGATGTGTTGTTTCATACGAAAAACCTGCAAAAAAATCAAAATAAAAGTCTACATATACGTGAAGATGGTGTCTTCATGTCGGGTTCACCAAATGTAACGCTAAGAAAGTGCACAAGAACAGATTAGAGAAAACATGCAATGCTAAATCTAAATGCAAATATAATGTTAAGCAACAAAGAACAAAGGAAAGTAATAACATGAATAAACTAAAACAATCTCACCAATTTCAAACGTATTTCCATGATTCATCTCGATTGCCCTTCTCCATTTTGCTGTTGTAGTATAATTACCCTCAGATTTCTTGTAAGTTCGTGCAAGTATAGCCTATGATAGTGATTAGAAAAACATCAAAGATTCAAGATTAAGTGCTCTCAAAAGTCATAAGATTTTTCGAGTTTTCGAGAGAGATTGGAATGAACAATGACAGATCAATTTATAGAAAATTGATTATTCGAACGATAGGCCAAGATTGAAAGATCAATAGACGGTTGAGATTGACTAATTAGACATGCATTATGATAACTATCAAAGGTGACATGAGTGATACAAATTAGAAATAGAATTAAAGATTAAATAAATGATTTAATCTTCCAGTTTGGTATTCAAAAACAGAAGAATTATCTTTGAATGACAAAGATAAAGATGGATTAAAGCAACTCTTGTTCGAATGCACGTACAAGGTTTTAATTAATTAAATAAAAATATTTAATTAATATGCATGTACAAACAATTGAGTTAGCACTGAATGATTGAATGATTTGACGAAGAGATTACTCGAGAAAGCCACTCAAACATTAAATCAAGAGTTAACTAAGCGATTAAAATAGATGTCGAGTCGAGTCAAAGTAAATACTTAGATAACTCACACAATTATCTAAATATAGAGGAATGTGTTAAAATAGAATTCATGAATTAAATAATTCATTTAATTCAAGATTTGATATTTGAAGAATAATTAAACAAATAAGACTTATTTAATTAAGTGATGAAGGGATTTAAATGAACAATTAAATAAATAAAGAATTTATTTAATTATAGTTGAAGTATGATAAAGAGTAAATTAAATAAGAATTTTAATTTGACAAGAAGGATAAGGTTAATTAGTAACATAATTAAATAAAAAGCGTTTATTTAATTAATCAGATAGAATAAAGAAAATGTGAATTAATTAAATAATTAAGATTATTTAATTAATAGAAGAAATGAAGACTATAGAGAATAATTAAATAATTGACATTATTTAATCAATAGAAGAATATGAATTATGAAGAATATTGAAGTCACAAGCCTAAACTAGATTTCGGTGTCTCAGAGTCGTTCCAATCAAAGGATTAAATATATTGGAATATTTTTATCAATCATTTCATAGAATACCAATTGAAAACGTGTTTTTTTCTTTTAGATAAAGTTGTTTACCATCAATCAATTAATTTATTCAAGAAAAACCATAAAGGATAGCAATGATCAATGCTATGGCTAACCAATTAATAAGTATACACATGAATAAGTCAAGCATGTACATGTGAATAAGGGAAGCAAAAGTAGTCACAAACACATATGCCTTGAAGTATACACACAAATACATAGTATACACAACTTAATACAAAGTATATGCACAAATACAAGCTATACACATGAAAATACGTAAGTTGCAAAGTATACATTGGAACACACGTAAGTCACAAAGTATACACGTATGTTGTAAAGTATACACTTGAATACACGTAACTCATAGCTATTGAACCATGAATTTATAACATTCAAATATGGACACCATCAATAAAAAATATTTGTATTAACCAAATAGCCATGTATGCATGCATCAATATATGTCAATATAAGTATAAAATATAGGTACAAAATAGCCGTATAGGCTTACGAGAATTCCATATAGGCATACAATGTCAAATATATCCAATACAAAATATGTACAAAAATGCCATGTAGGCATACAAAAAAGGGCTCGGGGATCAAAATTCATTGCTCTCCAAGCTCTCGAAATAAACTCTTGCCCTTTTTTGGTCGATCGAATGGCAATAGGTCTATCACTCATTTCTGCTACACTCGAGGAGTGCTCCTGCTGCTCCTCCTACTACTATTAAGTTCTTGGTGAAAGACATTAATATATAGAAATTACATTATAAAAAATGATATATTTTAAAAAATAATCACTTACGACCATCTCACGACCACTCTCCACAAGGGAAATATTTGCACGCCGATGCTGAGGAGTGCTCAAGCCCTATATGAACCATCCAAATAGAAATTAGACTACGAATCAATAATTTGGTTTGATTTTTCACTCAAATTAACATCTATAACAACGAATCTAAATTGAAATTTAGTAATTTGCCTCATACCTCCCCTATCAGAGCCATCGAGGATTGTATAGCGGATGAAACACTGATATCCATTTCCCTCGTAACATTTGGAGGTGTTTCCACAACCAACATTTGAAAATAAAACAACAAATTATTTAATCACAAAAAAGTTACAATAGTGATCCATGTCATGACTTATAGTGAGATTTAATGAACAAAATTTTGAGTACTTATTAAACTATATATTTTTGATTATCATGCTTACTATTTTCCCTATCCATATCTTGTTCAAAAGGATGCATTTTTAGGATTTTACCCATAGCAGCAAGCCGCTGAATCATTTGATTAAATGCTTTCGTAGACATGTACGATAATTGTGGTGGCATAGAGAAGGTAGTGAACTGTTTAAAAAAATGCCTCCAAAGAAATTGGGTCTCATGGTGATGGAATTCTAGTACAAACAAATGCACGTCATGGCATTCCATCACCATAAGAATGCATTTATTTTAGGAATTTTTTCAAAAAGTTCATTTCCTTCTCTATGGTATTATTGCTTACTATTATGCTTTGATAGATATTTTTCCAAGCATCCATAGTTTGTTGAAAAGCACCTATTTTAGGCTTTTAGCCATAGTAGAAAGGAAGCACAAGTAGTTTGATAGAATGCTTTGGTGAACATGTATAAAAAATGTGGTATCATAGAAAAGGTGGTGAGCATTTTGAAGAAATGCCTCGAAGAAATGTGGTCTAATGGTGATGGAATGGAATTCCATCACCATGAGACCACATTTCTTTGAGGTATATTTTGAAACTACTAACGACCTTGTCTATGCTATTGCTTACTGTTATGGTTTCATAGATTTTTTCCAAGCATCCATAGTTTTTCATGAAGGTGCACCTTTGCAAGCACATGCCTCCACGTGAAGAAATTGCATCACTGCTTATGTTGACTTTCTAAACAACTATATTGTAGTTGAAATTTTTTCATCTATCAACATCTAGTTATTAGTTATGGAATGTGAAGTAATTCTTTGAGTTTGAATGATGTGCAATGCAATGTAACCAACGATATGAATATAAACTACACAAATCTATTAAGTAAAAGTCATTAGTTAAACTCTTTATTCTATTACCTACTTGAAGGTTTGAGTAAATCCACTGGAACTGGGAGATGTTCCCTTGAAAACTCCAATATTACCTTGTTCAACATCCAAAATCACATATTAAAATACCATTCATAAAACAATGCTATTAACATGTAATAAATTTATAATTGTTTACTAGTTACATACCCTGCCAATAGGTGTACTGCAGAAATAAGTAGGTGGAGGGCTGGTGTATCTAGTCTCAACACTGTGACCCTACAATTTTATTAAAATCATAAAACTAAATTAGTTAATCTTGCATTTCAAAATCAAAATTTAATAAATTAAATTCAATGAACATGCTAACTTTTACATGAGTATCAATGCCCTACGCATCATGAAAAATTTCATTCACCCTCTTCATCTCCATAGCTACATATGAATCCTCCACAACAACCTCCTGAGTGCCGGTGGGGTCATATGAACAAGTCGCCCCACAAGATTGACACACATGGGTTTGAAGGCCACCACTCGAAGACTCCCCTAGATGGCACTGAAGAATAGGGCTAGTATGATGGATGACACTCTGGATCAAAGTGTTGATCGCCTACAATGTCTCTACATTAGCACTCTCGTTCATGATGAAAAGAATAACAACGTGCTCACGAGGTGGCCTAGCAAGAGCTCGTCTCCCTTGCTGTGTAGGATCTAGTTGTGCATCGGGCCTATCCTAAGATGACCCCCCACCTCTCCCCTAGAAGTCCCTCATATCAAAATAATTTAGGATTTTGTTCAATATGAACTCACTGTATAGTTTCCTAAGAAAATACTTAGGGACTTCACAAATTTTCCATAGTCGGTCATCAAAGACCATGTACCACCTATCATAAAAATGGTTCCTAATCTCTTGGTGGTGGCACCAATGAATAGGAAACCTCTTCGCATTGAGGCTAAGATTTTGATTTATGCATGGGTCAGTGAATAATGATCACAAATCACCTTTTGTAATTTTTAAATCCTTTACTTGTTTATATGATAGTTTATCTGCATAATATTCCTTAGTCACCTGCCTCCTATCTTGCCATCTAGTTATTTTTTTTTAATTGAATCTACATTTTTTAACATATCTTTCAATGAATTTGCGAGGGTCATTCTTTCTATGGTTGAACCATTTGGATAACATATTTTTTTTGTTCTCAATCTCACTCATTAAATTTTGTTGAGTGCTAGGAGGGTGTTGAGGGATTGGTGGAGGAGGTTGTTGTTGAGGTTGATTTTATTGTTTAGGATTTTTGGGTTTGCGGGTTCATTTGCATCTCCTACGAATTCAAAAATTTATATATCAAATATAACCTAAAACTAACAAAATCAACCTAAAACTAAGAAATTCAAAAGAAACAACAAACAATACTTACCTCTCCCACCTCTTTGTTGTTGTGGTGCCATCCTTGCAAAGAAATAGTAACTCTTGCTGAAGATTTGTGCGCAATACCTCCTCCTAGAACATGAACATGAAAGTTGGGGGTTTTGGCCATGGGCATAAGACGAAAATAGTCGAAGTGAAAATGAATACTTTCACTTTTTCTTTTTTTCTTTTAACATGCTATAACGCAAGTGCGTTATAACATGCTCGTGTTATAGAATTTTGAAACTTTCTTTAGAAAGTGGCCACAAAATTGCTTCCCAACTTCATGCACCTGCCCCTTGCAATTATATTAAGGTTATTATTGATATATATATATATATATATATATTTCCTAGTTACACTGATAGGTGTAATATACAATGGAAGCAATGGGGGAGAGTGGGATGCATGTAAACAATTTTTTTGTTAACTTTTTCAAGAAAATACTAAAATGGCTGACATACATTATATAAATGATACACTGTAAATTTAGATGGTTAATTATTAGGTTTTAGATCTAATGGCGGATATTTTGTTGGCCTGTCTTGCCCTAAAATGTAACTCTATTTTATGAGGGTGTTGTATTATGGCTGTAGTAGGGAGAGATGGTGATGTATTTTGAGAGTTTGATAGCAATCATGTTGTCTTTGGATCTCTGAGTGGTGATACTCATGTGAGAAGCTTGCTCTACAAGTATATTGTAATCTTTGTGATTTACTGAATAATATATTGGGCGGATTTTGGAGTGGGGTTTTTCTCCCAAAAGTGTTTTCCCCACGTAAATCATTGTGTTATGGTATGCGTAATATTTATGTTTATTCTTGTTTAAGTTTCTGTAATTGTTAAAGATCTATAAAAGTTTTGTGTTATTCTCCTCTAAATATTAGTGTAGGAAGTTGTTCTGCTACCTTAGCTTCCTTACATGGTTTGTTTGTTCTTCAATTACACTCACTATTACATCTATCAATATGTTGTTTCAATTTGTATCATTATTTTCTTTGTAGTTACATCAAAATTTCATAATATTGGTTCAAATTACATACGCATAGTGAATTAACTATATATCTATATGTACATACATACATATATGTAATTAATTAATTTCTTGTTTCATTGCACACATACCCTTGTTTGTTTACATATGTATTTTGTAACAACAGTATGATGCAAATATTTGTAACCCTTTCTAATAGAGGTGCACAATATATATGTATATGTATATTATGTATACATGTGTACACATATGTATAAATATTTACACATATACATATGTACACATATGTGCACATGTGTACACATATGTACACATTTATACATATGTGCACATGTGTACACATATGTACACATGTATAGATATATACACATATGTACACATTTATACATATGTGCACATGTGTACACATATGTACACATGTATAGATATATACATATATGTACACATGTATATATATACATATGTACATATGTATTTATATAATCCTATATACTATAAAGATAGATATGTTTTCTATAGCCTTCTTCATTTACCCAATATCGACCCCTCTCCCTTTCAGCTAACTATGACAATGGCTGAATCCTAATTTTGTTATAATAATTTTTGAAACAACATTATGAAATTTATATATAACTTCAAACAAAAGTATGGTACAAATATTTCCAACCCTTTCTGATACAACATTATGATACATATATATACAAAGTTGGATACATATGTTTCGTATAGCCTTCTTCATTTACATTCAACTTAATTTGATGTATATTTATATATGTATATGTGTGTGTGTGTGTGTGCATGTACACATATGTATGCATATGTATATGTATATGTATATATATATATACATATATATATATACATATATATATATACATATATATATATATACATATATATATACATATATATATATATATCTATATATATATGTATACATGTATATGTATATATGTGTGTGTATTCTAAAGATAGATAGATATGTTTCCTATAGCCTTCTTCATTTACATTGAACTTAGTTAGATGTATGGTTTGTTGGTTCTTCAATTACAGTGACTAACAATCAATGACTCTAACATGTAGGAATATTTTTTTTGTATTTATACCATACTGTTGTTTCAAGTTACAAACCTTCAAAAAAATCCCAAAAAAATTGTTTGCAATCTAACAATTAGTTATAAAATTATATCAACTAGAAACCTTCAAAACAATCACAACAAAGCTATTTGTACTTAACATTCTAATCAAGTAAAAGAACTTGGAAAATAGAAATTTGAAGAATGGAAGCTATCTTTTGATGTGTTGTTTCTGGCCCCTTCGAACGAGTAGGACTCCAAATTTGAGTTGGTTGGATAATACTTGGGGTAGGTGAGGGTGGATAATATTGGGGCATTAAATTGACACAATGTCTATGAATATCCTTTAATGATCAGGCAAGGGATTTAAAGGGTTGTTGAGATTCCTTTCCCTTGCTACCTCTTTTCTATTCTTCTTAAATTCTTTTTCTTTTTTGTAACTTCCCTTTCAATAATTTTCTGCTCACTTTTCTACTCCTTCTCCTTCTATTGTAGTTCTCTTTCAACCTCAACTACTACTTGTTGCTATTTTCTTTCAATTTTCAATTCTTCCTTTAGCTCCTTTGTTGCAATTCTTTCAATCTTGTGATGTTCAATCTATTTTGTCTTCCTAAATTTTAGTAATTGAATTCCTTCTCCCTCTCCTCTTGCTCATTTAGTAGTTCATCATGTAGTCATTAGTGGTGAGGAGGTGGGGTCCTCTTGGAAGTTTAATCCCATGGTCAAATAGTTAATTGAAATTGTCTTTCACTACATGAATAGGTAGCTTTAGAAATTGGGAGAGGTCTAAACTTGTTTTGTCTCCCAATGGATCCATTGAATCTTCATCATTTGTAACCTACACCTGACTATGTATTTCCTAAAATTCATCATCAAACTACTCAACTTGACTTTATGTTGTGCAGTGGAGAATGCATTGCTAGACTTTGTTCTAGGTCCATATGAAAATCAATTCCAAGATTTGCAGCACCCATTAACAACCACGATTTCTCCTTTGGTGCACTTGGTAGAGAAAGATAAATGTCTACAATACTATTCTAGTATCCCAAAATTGGTGTTCATGATGGACTGTGCTAGTCACCCAAACCCGATGCTTGTAGTGGAATTTGCTAGTTCTCACATTTAGTTGTTTTAAGTGGACTATAGTCTGCAAATTCTATTGCTCCATTTGTACATTCAACATTAGTTTGCGACAAACCATTGGTGGATAGACTGAGAATGTTTTCAGAAACATATGCTTCCTCGAGGGTAGAAAAATGGAATGTATCACTAGGCCTCATGTTTTCCACTAATGCATCTGGATTTAGAGGCCAAATACTTGTTCTTTTAAACCCAAATTTTATGTTCTCAATTGTCAAAGAATTCTCAAAAGAAAGGCTACCAAGTGTTTCCAATTTTGTCCTTCTAATCTACAAATTTGGATATTTTATAGTTCATGCTACTCTTCCTTTTTAAAATGTGATTTGAAAGAGGAAAATACACTCACATAAAGTGGCTGCATCCTATGTGATGTGTGGGCTAGTAGGGTAAGCAATTCACTACCCAGTGCGCTTGCTTTGGTAATGGTAGAAAAAGCTACATGGCTACCATGACCATCAAATATGAGGAGGTGTCTATGACTGGGTGAGACTCCCCCAAGTACTTGCAGAGAAAAATATTTCAACCATTGGATAAATATATCTTTCATCATCCATGTATGAGGTTGAACAACCATACATGCTCCTGTATCATAGATGATTATGTAGTTTTGGAGGTGCTTTTGATTTTAAACAAGTAAAATACTAGAATTTTCTATCCGATAGTGTTTTCACAACAAAAAATTGAGATCCACTCCTGGCTCTTAGGGATAATATAGGAAACACTTATGTTACCTTTTTTGAGCAAGAACCCTCATTGTACCATTTCACCTAGCTTACATCCTAGTCTCATCATAGTTCCAAATCCTCAGTGGACCATAATTCTCAGCTGCGTATGTCTTCTCTAGTGTTTCATAGAATGCAACTATAATTGAAGGCTTGAGATTGAAAGCATGATCTCTATCTTTCCCTTGGGATGTCCTCAAACACAGATCGGGATGCCTTTTTTGAACTCCATCAACCAAAACTTATTGGGAATTCCATCTTTATTTAGGCCACTTCATATTTCATATTCACAATCTCCAAACCATGGCCAACAGTAGCCATCTCCTTCCACCATTCCATGACCTTTACCTCTTCACCATCATTTAGGACTATTGGGGACCCTTTCCTTTTGGTAGTGGTAACACTACTCAACCAATTAGACAATGTGGTAGTTGGAAGATCCCACTTTTTTGCTGCCCAGCTTGTTGAAATTTTGTTGTCTCCAACATCTGCCATGGTAGATTTCATGTCAGTCATGGTCCATTCCTATTTCACTACAACCTTTTTAGTTGTAATAGTTGGATTTACTTGGACTACAAGTTTAGTTAGCTACAGAATGGAAATTACTTCATCACCATCACTATGTGGCAGGCTAATAGGTTTGATTGACTACTCAATAAGAAGTACTTCATCATCACTATGTGGCAACCTCACACCTCTCCTATGTGTAGGAAAATTTGTCCCTCATTTCTTGGTTACAACTTGTGTGGTTCTTTTTGGCACTTTGTTCTTCATTTTCATTGAACCAAGCATAAGATTAGTAAAAAACATACACCACTCTATCTAATCATATAAGTAAAAAAGTAGAATTACATAGACATGATCATATGCATACATGTAAGAGTTAGTGTAACTAAAGAACAAACTAAGCATACATCTAATTTAGTTGATTGTAAATGAACAAGGTTATGTGTGTAATGAAACAAGAAATGCATGTTATACTATCATATCCCCAATTCTAACTCTTAAATAACTTGAAGCAACAATATGATACAAATATATATAACTTGAAACAACAATATGATACAAATATAACTTGAAACAACATTATGATATAGATTGAAACAACAGTATGATACTAATATATAATGCTATAATGGAAAAGTTTTGAAATATTTCTATCATATTGCTATTTCATGTTATATAAAAAATTATAATGTTATTTCAAAAATGGTTACCATACATGTTAGACTCACTATCATTGAAGAACACACAAATCATACATCTAATTAAGTTGAATGTAAATGAAGAAGGGTATAGAAAACTTTTTTTTAGCTAAAAGGGTAAAAAAATATTCATTCAAAGAAAGTACCAGAGTACAGTCAACAAGAAAATGAAAAGCTAGATGCACCAAAGCCCAACTGACCACCAAGAACTAGAGAGCAACCAACCACTTAACAAGACAACTAGATCCCAATCAAGGACAACACATATCCTCCTGAACCAAGATTTTTAGCTTATGAGAACAATCACTGGGAAGCAACTCACTCATCGACCTTCCAATTCTCCCTAAAATTTGATGCCCATTTAGACAAAAAAATCTTTCACATAGTAGAATACAATTTCTAGTTCACCCCATCAATGCTCTACCTATTTAACAAGTTAATCATGATTTTTGAATTAGATTCATAAATTTTCTTGTGCCATGCAAGAGAATAGGATTTTTCCAAAGGAACAAGAATAGCTAGAGCCTCCAAGAAATTATTTTTCTGGATGCCCTAATACTTGGAGAAGAAGAAAAGGATAGACTAAGAACTATCTCTCCCCAAACCTCCAACACCAACATAACCTAGGTTTCCTTGAGAAGAACCATCAGTATTGATTTTCAAAACCCTAGTAGGTAGTAGAGCCCATCTAACTTCACACTGAATTTTCCTTTTGGGATGACTTCTTCCAAGAGAAAAATCCTTCCTTGAATTGAAACCATTCAAACCCATAACCATAAACACCATAGCCTCTTCAGCATTCAAAGGAGCATCAACATCACATTTAGGTGAAATAGTCTCCTAAAGCATACTAAGAATACATTTCCAAACCACTAACTTTTTATCTTGAAAAATCCTATGGTTCTACTCCAATGAAATCTGCCAAAGAATACATGAATTCCCAATAGTATAGGGCATCTGAAGAGGGAGCACACAAGGGTGCCTCCAAAATTCCCATCATAGATTCCAAATAGATCTAGAAAAGGAGCATTGGAAGAAAATATGTGAAGATGGATCCTCACTAGTACCACATAGGAAACATATAGAAGGCCCCTAAAATCCCCTCTTCAAAATATTATCCCAAGTAAGACATCTATTATGAGCCACTAACCAAAGGAAGAAGTTGCACTTGGGACACAAAAACTTGTTCCAAAACTATTTCAACCATGGGACTTTGACCTCTCCATACTTCCTTCTATCCAATTCATGTTACCCAACAACCACTGAGTACACCCCTTTAGGAGCAGAGGTCCAAGCTAAGACATCCCCTTGCTATAAAGAGGAGAAAAATATCTTTGCAAAAATCTTACCCAACTCACCACAATCCATAGAAAAATCCCTAAGAGGCCAAATGTGACACTCTTTCCATCTAAGCACCTCTACCTAACCCAAATGTTCCATTGCTTTGAAATCACTAACTTTCGACCATCCAACATCTAAGAAAAGCAAGTCCAAATTTTGTAGATGAGGATGAGCGGTGAATAATGAGGGGTAGCCATTCAAGGAATTGAGCCAAAAAAGAAAATCATCCCCCTTGTGACAAATCCAAAGAAGGCCCTACTTGACCAAGCTAGCTCCTCTTTTAAGAATCCCAAAATTATAGACCCCTTGCCATCTAGAGAGTATCGAGGAATGTACATAGCACCTCTAAGATATTTAACCTTGAGGATTTTGGAAAAACTTTCATCTTGACTAATAGACCATCGCCAGTAAATATTGGCAACCAAATCCTACCTAGTAACAACCATTTGTTGAAGACATAAGTGCCCCTATTTGATAGGCCTACAAATAGATTCTCACTTGACTAGACTCCACTTCTTGGAATCCAAACTACTAGGCCAAAGAAACTATCTACAAATCACATCAAGACCCCTAATGAAGCCCACATGAACTACTTGAACCATACACCTATAGAGGGGGAGCACTTGGACCACATCCTTTAGGAGCATAATTCTCCTAGAAAAGTACAACCATCAACAAGTTTAGTGATTGACTAGCCCCTAAACTTATCCAAAATATACTGCCAAGTCCTCCTTGGAAAAACGGGAAACTGAGAGGGGAACACCAAAATACACAAAAGGAAGATTACCAATTTGAAATCTAAGAATGTGAGCAATCCTAGATTGAATAAGCGGTGGAGTATTGAAGAAAAAGATAAATGATTTCCCTTCATTAATTTTTTGACCAAAAGTAACAAGATAAATATCCATAGCCTACCTAAAGTTGCTCGCTTCCCTAATTCTGGAAATACCCATAAGAGCAGTATCATGCACAAAATGAATATGGGTCTATGGAGCTAATCCATCACCCCAAGACCATCTTTGAATAAGCCACCAACTTAGATGGGCTTTAACAAGTCTTCCAAAACCTTCATCCATAATAATAAAGAGATAAGGAGATAGGGGATTTCCCTTCTTAAGTCCCCTAGAAGCACCAAACAAAGAATATGGTACACCATTAATCAACAAAAAATACAATGAAATGATACAACTCATCACCCAATTAATCTAGTCCTCAACAAACCCAAACACACAAAATATTGTGAAGAAAGGACCATCTGATCTAATCATAGGCCTTAGCCATGTCCAGTTCGATAAACATATCCTTCTCTTTGGAAAAATCAATGGAGTGTGTAGCCTCAGTCGTAATCACAACCCCATCTTGAATATGTCTACTTTCCACAAAACTACCCTTCTCCTCAGAGATAATATTACACACCCAAGGCATTAATCTCTCAGCAATCAATTTTTTAATGATCTTATAGACAACATTACAAAAAATAATTGGCCAAAAAATATCAAAAAAATTAGCACCCTAAAATTTTAGAATAAGAGCGAAGAAAGTTGATTTCATAGATTTTAACATTTTTTTACTATGTTGAGATTATTGCACCACCTCAAAAAGATCCCATTTGATAATCTCCTAGAATTCCTTAAAAAACTCAAGAAGAAAACCATTTGGGCCTAGGGCCATACCTTTTTTCATGTTGAAAACAACCTCCTCTAACTCATCAATAGAAATTGGCCAAGTAAGTTCAGCATTAGCTTCATTTGAAACCATGGTAGGAATACAATCAAAAACCTGATTTACTTCCTCCAAATCCTCATGACATCCTCTTAAAAGATACAAAAATGTAGGCCCTATGCTTTGAGGGATAGAGCTAACTAGTTTTTCCAAGTTTCATTCAAAGAAACACTAGAGATCTCAATCCAAGGATGGAATGAAGGAAAGAGATCTGCTAAAGGTTGTCCTAGGGTGTGATTAAATACAATAAGAGGGTTCACCACCAAGCTAGGGATCGGAAATACAATAAATGAATGTAGCATGTAGAGTACCATGCAAAACCTAACTAAATGACCTAGGAAATGAAACTGAAATACAAAATATCAACTGGAAATGAACAGAGATGCACTTGGAAGAGTGGTGAGGTCAAAAAAAGCTCCAAAACCCTAAAAACTGGTTGTTTGATGCCCACTAGGACTCATACATCATTCTGGGTGATTTAGTCCTAGACTAGGGTTTTTGTGCCAAAACTAGAATCTAACAGTGTATGCTATGAATCTCCTAAAACCTAAAATGTGTTGTACTAGGACTCATATGACATAAGTGGCATATCAATCCCACTCTATTTTTTTGGAGGTTCTAGATCAGAATTAGGTCTCCAATCTCTGCTCTTCCTTCCAGACTTTTTTTTCTTTGGGTATGAAACTTTGATTTGCAACTTGTAGTTGACTTTCCATGAAGATAGCAACCTTGTGAAAACTTGAAAACTTCTCGCAACGTTGTAACTTAGTCTTCAAAGATCCTTCAAGCTCCAAGACACCTAGATCTACAATCACACATGTAGAGAGAGAAAAACTTGTTGATTGTTAGGATATAGGGGTTTTCCTTGGTCAAACCCCATTTAAGTAATTAAACCAAATGATGAAACAATGAGATATGAATATTAAACATGAAACATGAAACATGAACAATGATACCTTGAATGATGTCTTGAGATGTAAATCAACAATCTAACATGAAGTGGCCATGTAGAATGTAGATCTTGATCTTGAATATGGATGTGAAACAATGCTTGCAAATGTATCTTCAATGCTACATCATAACTGTAGCTCAACAACATGCTTGATGCCTAATGATGTTGACATGATGATGGATCTTGAATTGCTGCAACAAATGATGAAGAATTCTACCCTTGAATTCCTTAGAAATGCTTTTGTCAACTCTCTTGAAAATCTTGTGAAGTCTTGGAAAGCTTAAATCTTGATTAATTATGTTGATATAATGAAGTTTTAGGTGAGATAATGATTTGAGACCTTTTTTATATAGGAAATCCATCCAATTTATTGTTTATTAGATCCTAGAGGCTGACATTCATGAAATTTAAACTTAAAACCCTAATTTCTTGCTCAAAACCCTAAAAAGGGGCCAAATGGGACTCACACCACTTGTAACATATAGGTCCCATCTGGATGGGATTCATATTCAAAAGGTGGTATATGTGTCCTACTAGGCCTTTTTAGGTGGAGAAAATGTCAAGGAGTTGGAAAATTGAGTGTATTTGATGTCTATGTTAGGATTTTGGTTGAAATATGCCTTGTGATGCATAATAAAGGATCTTAGGGGCCCATTGATGATTATATCAAGGTAATAAATGCAAGAGATACCAAAACTCAATGTGAAAGTGTAAATAAATATACTTTACAACATTAAATTAAGGAAAAAATAGGTCTATTTAGCTTAAAAGGGCCCTAAATCTAATGTGAATATGTAAAGCACATTACAACACTAGATTGAGGTGACATTAGGTCCATTATAATGTTAACCATTCCCAAATCAAGTGAAAAAATGTAGAGGGATACTTTTTCTATTGCCACATTTATCCCCCACTTTAGTAAGAGGATGAACTTGCTTCAAACTCACACTAAAGTAGACATTCAAGATGGGTCCAAGTGTACCAATGTGGATACCATAGCATGAAAAAGATCAAAGGAGGTTGTACAAACCCTCAAGATCCAAGATCCTATGTCAAACCAACCAAAGCATAAAAGGAAACACACAAGTTGTATGATATGCAACAAAATAAGATACACAAACATGCAATGCCAATGACCAAAAGAAGGAAAAATAAAAAAAACAAGCGAAAAAAATAAAAAGAGGTGGATCAAGCCTCAACTGTTTGTCATTTGAGATGTGGATCATATCTAAGCTATTTTTCCAAAATGCACACTCACTCTAAGGCAATGGAACTTCAGGCTTTCTGCTGGGTGAGTATCCAAAAAGGGTGGCTTAGAGACAAAGTCATGCCTCTGTGTTGGCTTCTCACCGCATAATGAGAAAGTCATTCCCACATTTAGTCTTATCATCATATGTGCTAACCATACAAAATTTATACCTCCTGATAACTTTGATCTCCATGAGGCAAGAAAATCTTCGTATACTTGATACTCATGAACAAACAAGGTGGCACCACAAGCAAGCAAAGTGTGTTAGGCAAGCTAGCCATATAATAGATATTGTAAATGCAAAGTAGTGTAAGGTTTGTTCAAAGGGATTTTTATTAGTTCATGTAAGGTCTCTTCTTAGGGAGAATTGTGCCTAATGTCTCAAAGAGAGTACAAGTCAAAGAAATATCATGCTCTTAGAGGATATCTAACCCAATGATACCACCAAGAAAAGGATGCATCACAATAAGAAAACAAATCACACAATGAAACATGAGTTTCGATGTATACCCCCACTTTAAAGTGGTTGCTAACACCATTATTGTGAGCAATTTCTTTAAAGTAGAAGAAGACATGAGAGCTTACTCAGAAAGCCCTATGCCAAGTCATATGTTTCTGAATGAGACTACACCATTGATAAAGGGTTTCCCCTAAAAATTAGTATGTCACATGCAACTCATCTTAAGGCATGTCATCCACATCCCAAGATTTCTCTTATATGTATATGAAAGGTATTCAACTAGCCAATAGAGACAATGACAAGTGACATATGAGGAAAAGGCTACCTAACCCCTTGCCCCCACTTAGTGTTGGACAAGGATGAGCCAAGATGATTGATGAGAAACATGATAGAGTGAAAATTAGTATCAATTAGAGGAGTTAGGTGTTCCCACATAAGGAAGAGCACCACACTCCTTAAGATGTTGAATTTTTTTACTCAAAGCTTTACATTCATTAGTAGAATAACCATGAACTCTATGATATGCAAAAAATGACCTCTTGTAGTAAAATCCATTTCATGTTCTTAGAGGGAGAGATATCAAATGATCTTGGAGGAGTCTGGACAAGATACTCTCTTGATAAATAGTAGAAGGTGTTCTTGTATTTTCACAAGATGTCATATACACACTAAATGATAAGGCCTTGGATGAAAATGGAGGTAAAGGTGGTAAACCTAGATCTTTCTTGAAAGAGTATGATATATTAGTTTTCTTCATGTGTTCATTGTATCCATGTTTAGGAGGTAATTTGTATCCAAGACCATAATAATATTTCAATTCAGATGAAGGGGATTTATGCTTTTGAGAAGGATTGACTTCTTCATTAGGACACAAATCATTTTTAGGTCTCTTAAAGTTATGCATCATCCTCTCATGGTGGATGGGAGTTAAATATCCCCCATCACAACCATGAGGTAATGTTGTTGATGTAGAACCAAGTTGAGAAAATGAAACAAAAGGTTGTTTTGTTTTATATTGTGAGATTTTGTACCCTCCCATAAAGGAGGGTGTAAAATCTAATGAACCCCAATCATCACTAGAACTTATGTCTGAAAATGAATCATTTGTATATGACTCTTTGGACTTTGAGGGTGAGATTTTGGATTCCTTATTGAAATGAGGTATAAAATATAATGGTCCCCAATCATCACTAAAGATTTTTGTTGTAGGTTAAATACAATTAGGATCAACTTGTATAGGTTGAAATTTTGATTTTGGAATGAAGGTATTAGGAGATTTTGGAGTTTTGTGATCGTATGATTTATAGCTTCATTCATCTACTTCAACCATGTATATCTTGTTGTTGTATTCAAATTTCATCGTACAATGGAGAGTAGATGGGACTCCTTTCATAGCATGAATCCATGGTCTCCCTAGGAGAAGGTTGTATGAAAGATGTCCTGGCATGATATGGATAGGGGTAGGAAACACTACAGTTCTGACCTTAATAGGTAATGTGATCATTCCTAATGGTTACCTATTAACATTTTCAAAGCCATAAATTTTAACATTATTAAGTTGAATAAGTCTCCTTTCCACACCAATTTTATCTAGGAGGTCAATGCTACAAACTTTAAGACCCGATCCATTGTCTATGAGAGTGTGCCTAACTACAGTTTCATTAATGATCGCCTTTATCATCAAGGATTCATTTTTTTTTTTTCATCTCAAGTGAGGGTAATTCATGTTTAGGGAATATTATTTCTAACTGTGTGAATTTCATACAATCAAAGGAGGGTGTTACATTATTCAATCTGATATAAGATTGGATCTCCTCCTGCTTTATTTGCAATATTTTTCAAAATAACAAATTGTATGTAGGTGATAGTTGAATAAGTTACCATATGGATAAATTAGTGGGAGTCTTTTTAAGATATTTAACTCTATTATGTAAAGGAAAACGGGGAGAACTAGGAAAAATATGTTGAGGAAATGGTAATGAAGCGGGAGTGGTTTGTGCTTGCCTACATGTTTGAGCAACTATATTCTAATTCGATCACTGCAAAACATTATTATTATCACATTGAATTATAGATTTCAAGAATTTTTTTTTTTTCTTATGTGGTTCACTAATGGGAGGTGACTTAGGAGGCTCTCTAAGTAAAGGAGATCCAATTTGTGTCATCATAACCTCAACAAACTTGTCTTTATTTGCATGATCTCTTAGTGAAGAGGAGTCTAATGTCACTTCATCATCTCCATCTAAGGGAGCCTCATTACTAGTGTTTGAAATACATGTGTCAATTTTCACATTTTCTTGCACCATGATATCCTCCCTAGGAGGATAATTTTTAGGAGAACTATAAACTAGATGTTCATGACATTCGAAGGTTGGTTCTTATAAAATGACTTCATCACAAGGGAGTTATCTATGGTTGGATTACATTTTTTATCAATGATTTCCTTGTCTTATTCAATAATTTTTTCCCTAGGGGAAGAGAGACACAAAAGATTCTCATGACTTTCATCGATTGCATTTTCTAACATCAAAGTATCTTCATCACAACTAGGAGAGATACTTAGAGAAGAACTAATGTGATTGTCATGATTGTTCATAATTTCATTCCTTTGTTCCATGATGTCTTCTAAAATAGGATAGGTAGGGGAAGAATCATAAAGAGGGTTGTCGTAGATCCTAAAGTTTTGATCATCTAACACCAACACATCTTCATCATTTACAACATTATCACAAGAGGGGAAGATGTTGGGAGATGAATGTAGACTAGTTGAAGTGTTATGTAGGTAGGTTTCAATGGTCTCTTTTTGTGGACCATGTTATGATCATGATTACCTATGGTAATGTCTTTCCTAGTAGGAGAGGTAAGAGGAGAGAAACAACTAGGGTTCTCAAAACTCTCATCGATTGGTTCTTCTAACACAAAAATATCTTCTTCACAACTAGGAGAGATATTAGGAGAAGAAAAAATGTGATTGTTATCATTACCCAAGGTTGTATTCTCTTTCACTAAACTAACCTCACTCATAGAAGGGATACTAGGAGAGGGATCAATGATGAAAAAAAAGAGAGGGGAAAGGAATTCATATTCATATGCACTTAACAAAACTTTCTTACAACACTCAACAAGATTTGAAAATAGAACATGAAGTATAATAACCATAGATTTTTTCAATGAAAACATGATGTAATGATTGTTCTGCAAACTTAAAATGCAATAATGATAGAGAAAACATGCAAAAGGATAGTGCAATTTTCAGATTTTTAACATGATAATTGACTAAAAAATGTTGTAAATTCCAATTTGAAATTAATCTATGCATGAAATGAGTGGAATTAAGCTATATCTAATAAAATGCATGTAATAAAAAATAAACCAATTGAAATAGATAACTAATGACAACAAACAAAAGTGCAGAAACAAGGTTTTCCATGATGTAAAAGGTAGTTTTAGGGATGATCTGGGAGTAATTCGCCTAGAGGGGTGTATGAGTCCTAGGCAGGTTTTTTGGAGGGGTCAAATGCTGAAAAATGGAAAACATACAATTCCCAAAAAGTAGGCAAAATAACCTGTACTAGGACTAAATCACCCAGAGGGGTGTATGAGTCCTAGATTTGGGTTTTTACACTTTTTTTAGCAAATGTAGTGTGAATGTTATGATTTTTATTTAGGATGATTCCTAGGCTAAGTGAAAATGCATATTTTAGATGAAATTTAATGATCTAAGATGCAAAAATTCAACCTATATGCACTTTCACTAATGCAAGATTTAGAAACCCTAAATGCCAATTAACTAATGCAAAACCCTAATGAAAGTTTAATTCAAGCTAGATATAGGATTATGATGCACTCCAAATCAGAATTAAGATGTTCTAAATGTAGATTCACCAAAATGAAACATAGAAAAATGTAGGCCCTATGGTTTGAGGGATAGAGCTAACAAGTTTTTCCAAGTTTCATTCAAGGAAAACCTAGAGATTTCAATCCAAGGATGGAATGAAGAAAAGAGATCTAATAAAGGTTTCCTAGGGTGTGATTAAAGACAATAAGAGGGTTCACCACCAATCTAGGGCTTGGAAAGACAAGAAATGAATGTAACATGCAAAGTACCATGCAAAACCTAACTAAATGACCTAGGAAATGAAACTAAAATATAGAATATCAAATTGGAAATGAACAAAGGTGCACTTGGAAGAGTGATGAGATCAAAACAAGCTCCAAAACATTTAAAACTTGTTGTTCTATGCCCACAAGGACTCATATGCCAGTCTGGGCAATTTAGTCCTAGAGTAGGGTTTTTGTACCAAAACTGGAATCTGACAGTGTATGATCTGAATATCCTAAAATCTAAAAAATGTGTTGTACTAGGAATCATACACCACAAGTGGCATATTAGACCCAATCTACTTTTTTAGAGGGTCTATAGCTAAATCAGGTCTCCAATCTTTGTTCTTCCTTCCACACTTTATTTTTGGGTTTGAAACTCTAATTTGCAACCTGTAGGTGACTTTCCGTGAAGATAGTAACCTTGTGACAACTTGAAAACTTCTCTCAACCTTGTAACTTAATCTTCAAAGATCCTTCAAGATCCAAGACACCTAGATCTACAATCACACATGTAGAGAGAGAAAAACTTGTTGATTGTCAGGATATAGGGGTTTTCCTTGGTCAAACCCTGTTTAGGTAATTAAACCAAATGATGAAACAATGAGATATGAACATGAAACATGAAATATGAAACATGAACAATGATACCTTGAATGATGTCTTGAGATGTAAATCAACAATCTAACATGAAGTGGTCATATAGAATATAGATCTTCAGATTGAATATGGATGTGGAATAGTGCTTGCAATGGATCTTCAATGCTACATCACAACACTAGCTCAACAACATGCTTAATGCCTAATGATCTTGACATGATGATGGATCTTGAATTGCTACAAAAAATGATAAAGAATTTTACCCTTGAATGCCTTAGAAATGCTTTTGTAAACTCTCTTGACAATCTTGTGAATTATTGGAATGCTTAACTCTTGATTACTTATGTTGATATCATGAAGGATTAGGTGAAATAATGATTTGAGACCTTTTTTATATAGTGAATCCATCCAATTTATCGTTTATTAGATCCCAAAGGCCGACATTCATGAAATTTAAACTTAAAACCCTGATTTCCCACTCAAAACCCTAAAAAGGGACCAAATGGGACTCATGCCACTTGTGGCATATAGGTCCCATCTAGATTGGACTCATATGCCCAAGGTGGAATATGGGTCCCACCAGGCCTTTTTAGGTGGAGAAAATGTCAGGGAGTTGGAAAATTGAGTGTATTTGATGTCTATGTTAGGATTTTGGTTGAAATATGCCCTAGGATGCATAATAAAGGGTTTTAGGGGCCCATTAATGATGATATGAAGGTCATAAATGCAAGAGGTCCCTAAACTCAAAGTGATAGTGTAAATAAATACACTTTACAACATTAAATTAAGAAAAAATTTGGTCTATTTATCTTAAAAGGGTTGTAAATCCAATGTGAATATGTAAGACACATTACAACACTAGATAAAGGTGACATTAGGTCCATTTTAATGTTAATCATTCCCAAATCAAGTGCAAAATTGTAGAGGGATACTTTTTTCATTGCCACACCTCTAAGAATAAAGATGAAAAATATTGAATGGCCTCCTTAGAAATATCATGGAAATAAGAGAGATGAGTACCCTGAGAGGAAATAATGGAAGAGATTAAATTCCCATGTCCCATTTCTTTGAAATAATTGAATAAGAAGGTAGTATTCCTATCTCCCTCCTACAACCAATCTATCCTTGATTTTTGCTTCCAAAATAGCTCCTCCTGCAATTCCTATTCAAACAATTTCTCCAAGGAATCAACTTAAGCTTTAAGGGACTCCTGAGTGATGCCTTGGGCTCTATTCTATCGAGAAATGATATCCATCTAATTTTGAGCTATTGATTTTTTCTTAAAGACATTCCCAAAGCATTCCCTATTCCATTTCTTTAGCTGAAATTTTACAAAATGGATCCTTTGAACAAAGGTGTACATGGTTGTCCCATGCGAAGGTAGACCATTAGACCACCAAACTTTAACAAGCTCCTGTAGAGAAGGCTCCCATAGACACATTAATTACAATTTTAAGGAAGGATTTTTGGCACTATCATAACCATGTGTAGAAAATCTTATGGGCTAGGGATTTGAACCATGCCAGTCAAAAATTTCAGAGTTGGAAATCCATTGATTTCCTAACCAAAAGCTAGAAACCAAAAACTTGTCCAACCTTTTCAGAGATAGAGTCCACACTACATCTCCTATTACTCCAAGTAAACAAACCATTCAGAGGATTCATATCAATCAAATTGAGGTGGATTATATTATAATTAAAAAAAGAAGAAGAGGTCTCCAATCAATCCAAACCCCCCCTCTTCTCATCAAGATTGAGAATAGAATTAAAATACCTAGCCACAACCTAGGGGAACAAAGGATCTAAGGATCTCACATACCTTAAATTTTAGACACGTAAAATGTACCAATTGACATTATGCATCTCATCCTGACTACTAACATCGTTTCATCCTGAATCATCCTTCGTCTAACCATTTAATCAAATCCCCTTATTTGATTAAATTCATCAATATTCCTCTCTTAATTAAATAAACTAGTTATCTAATTAAGTCACCTCTCCTTGATAATTAAATTAATCATCTTGATCTAATTATCCCTATTTAATTAAATAAATTGAAACCTTATTTAGTTTAATCCAACATCATCCCTTTTAATTAAATAAATCAAAACCTTTATTTAATTAATATTTTATCATATTCTTCTCATATTTGATTTAAATAAATCCACAAATCTAAGTCAAATTTGTCATATCATCTAATCTCTCTCATTAAATTAATTAACTTTGATTAATTTAATCTCCAATCATGTCCTATCCTCCAGCTTTTACCACTTGCACATGAAAATAGATTTAATTGATTTATTAAATCCCTATTTTCCTCAACAAGGCATCTTTTGGAATATTCTTCAAGTTTGAATTCAAAAATCCAAGTTGACATGTACATCCAACAAGGAATTTAACTCCATCTTACATGTCCTTTTCCTTGAGCCAAGTGGCATTTAATTCATTCTTTCTTCCCTCTTGCAAGTCATTTCAACAAAATTCAAAATTCAAAAATAAGCATTTATTGGCACAATCCTCAAAACTTGCACATCCTCCATCCACTCATAGGTTGACAAGTGGCATCTTGCCATTGGATGAATGTTAGTCCCACATTGCTCAATTTTAAACATTCATCCTTCAATCTCATCTATAAATGAAGAGCTCATCTCCTCATTTCATCATCCACAAATTATGCAAAGTTACTATGCTAAAATATTTTAGCCATTTCCATCAAATATCATTGAATCATAGCTAGGTTATGCAAGTTTTTCCATTGGAGCACTCATCAAGCATCAAAAAAGTGGATCACTCATCAACATTCATCAACCTACATCAATCTTGCATCATAGGAGTTGGGAAAGGGACAATTTTCACATCAAATTGCCACCAATTCCCCCATGGGATCATGAGTTTGCTAGCTTAATTAGGATTAAATCTCTATCTTATTGTTTTCATTGTGTTGTTCATTATTTTTCCTAGTTTAAGCTTTGTCAATGGATTTCATGGGGAATCCTTGTTCTTTCTTACAATTGACAATCTAATGTGTTTGTTCTCATTGTTTTGTAGGTATTAGGATTGGGGTTCACACATTTAGCACTAGAAGGAGGGAAAAATCTCATTTTCAGTCACTTGTTCCTAAAAATTCATGTTTTTGTTTGTGCACAGAAAAATTCCAATGCTGGAAGATCAACGTCGCCATGTAGCACTGTTGGTTTTCTAGTGTCGCCATACAACACCGCTGGAAATTCAAATTGCGACGCTGAAGTCTTCCCGACCAAGATTTTGAATTTCAAACTGTACCGCTTGACCAATCTGACCCACGAGATTTTTCAAAAAAATGAAATAGCGACGCTGAGCAAAAGTGCAACGTAGTTGAGCTCATTGGTTCGGACATAGAGCACCACTGACTGGTAATCGACAATGTACAACACCACTAAGAAATCAAACTCTGACGCAGTCAAGGGTTACGCCGCTGGCAGGAGTAAAAAGTTGAAATTTAATTTTAGCACATGCTTTTTTTCAATTGATGAGTTTATCTTCTGTTTTATGCTTTTTAATCTCTGTGTTTTGCATAATTTGACTGATTTTCTCTCTTGTAGGTTGGATCAATTGAAAACAAAAGAAGAGGAAGCATGATGATGGTACTTCACAAAATCAAAGTGTTTTTAAACACTTTAGTGTTTGTTTAACACTTTTAAGAAATTTTCATCTCTTTTTGCTTAGGATACTAATTTTATTTGGGTTTTAAAAAGAATATTTTCAATTTTGTGCAAAGGTTTAAAATGAACATTAGGACTACAACTTACTATAGTTTTTTTTTTTGGTTAACAATTGAACAAAACAACTCTCATTTGTCTTTTGGTGCTTTAAAAAGAACTCACAATTACTTTGTGGATTTAAAACGAACATGTGCAACTTTGTCTTCGTGATGGCTTACTCAAACTAACTTCTTTGAAAAAGGACGTATGCGCTTCTCTCACGCTTTATAGCAATCTTGAGAATCAAAAGGACTTTTTTTGTGATTTTAGGTTGAGACAAAGCAATCACCTCAACACTTCATTTTGGGTTTAAAATTGAACAAAATCTTGTGCGAGTGTGAATAAATTTATTGCATGTGTTCTCCCTTTGTTTCTAAACAAGGTTTGATTGAACTATGAATAAGTTTATTCGCTTTTGTTTATCTTAGAGGGCCTGCCTTGGGGAAAAAGTACTCACCCAAGGGAACGACTCAATTGGTAGCACTCTGAACCCGAGAGTATTTCCAGCTGGGATATAAATGTGGGTATTGGAATAAATGCCAATATCAAGTGGTTGGCTCCGACGAGATGGATCCGAAAGGGGACTCTCGTCGTATGGGTCAATCTCCACGAATGGAAAGTCCTAATTAAAACCCATGTTTTAGAATTGCCAAAATCCTTGATCTATTTGTTGGTGCAAGAACGGTCGTTCTGAAGCCAACCCACACTTTTACGGTCTTTTAGTAGAGATGGAAAGCATGCCATGGGATTTTATGAGTGTTTATACTTGGCTGCCCCAATTGACATTAATGAGATGTGGAGGGGGAGCCAGTGGGGTCAAGCATCTAACCATTCACTAAAGATAAGCATAGCTGGACTTGTCCAAGTGGGAATCCAACAAATATTGTGTTTCACATCCATAGGGTTGTATTTATTCTTGGATACAAAATGCTTTTCTTGTTCGAAAACATCTTGGAAACAAACACTTAAACATCATCATCAAAATTTCAAACCCTTTAGGAGACAAATACAATTGACTCAATCCATATGTTATTTCTTGCCCTTGGGATTCTATCCTTAGAGGTTTCTAAACATTTGGATTACATCTCAATTTATCTACTAAAGTTAAACAATAGGTAACCCTTGCCTTGAATTCATCGAATTTCCACATAACATATTTTGTGGGATTTGAAGAAATTAAGACATTGGACATCTAGTTTGGAAACTTGATCAAATAAGTGTTTTTGGTAAAATAAAGTCACTAAGAAAAGCTAAACAAAATGAACTCTCACATGTGTTGAAACCTCAAAGTCAAAATCCCAAAAACGGAAATCTTTGATTCAAAATCTAGAAATGTATGCCCAAGTTGAACCACTTATTGGTTATAAAGGTCTATAGAAGCATTGCATGTTCTTCAATACCGAGGTTTAGGTAAACAAGGTTTCTTTTTTAGGTTCATCTTAGGATCAAAAGAAGTCAAAATCTCTTTTCAACCATCCTTCAAACATCAAAACAAAAATCATCTCATTATCACCTTTTGAGAAATCTTGAAACTATCCTTCATGCTAGGCTTTTTGGCAAAAATCAAAATCATCAAATCCTTGAGACAAAATACTTGAAATCATTATCAAATCACCTTTGGCTAGGTATGTGTAGATGCATCCTTTTGTATATGCTTATTCAAAGTTATCAAACCATCTTGTTTAACTAGGTATATGTAGATGCATCCTTCTTCATATGCTTAGTTAAATTATCATCTTGTTTGAATAGGTGTGGGTAGATGCATCCTTCTCCCTACACATATTCAAATTATCATCCTTTGAGAAAATCTACCCCTTAGATAATCATTCAACATCTTAAGGTCTATTTGTTCAAAATCAAAGCAAACCAAAATCAATCAATCAAGGACAATCCCAAAAGAAAATCAAATCAAAATCAAAATCTGAAACATATCGAAAAATCCCAAAAATTCTAGCATTCTCCTCAAGATTTATCAAAAGATCAAAACATCCACATCATCATCCACCTTTCGATCCTCTATTTATCCTAAAAATTTATATTTTGTGCACAAAGTAAAGATGAATCCAAGGAATTAAGAGATTCATCTCCCATATTCTTGAAAATCGATCCTTGTTTTATGGTTCAAACTAGATCTCAATATAAGAAGAGCATGGAAGCCAACAAAGAAACACTCGCTTCAAGTGATCTAAGCCAAACAAACACAGAAATGAATCCTATCGAATCAAGCAATCCTTTGACTATATCATCATCAAAAAACCCACAAGAAGAAAATCAAGAAGACCTTACCTTTGGGATGTCGCATGAAGAAATAACTAAAATGCTCCAAAATCTAGAAAATCATAAGATCATCAACATCATGATGAGGCTTAACCCTTGACTATACATGTTTGAACTAGAAAAAAAAGGGGCCAAATTACCTTTTGATTTCAACACAAGCTCTATAGTAGAACCATCTTTGAAGGGAATGCCTCTAATTTCATCCACACTTCTCATCTCATCCACACCCCCATCCCAAAGCATTACTCAAAACATATCACAAATCACATCTTTTGCTCCAACTCAACCTAATGTTAATAAGGGAAATGCATTTCTTAATGCTATTCAAACACACCCCCTTGTTAAAAATCAAGACTTGGATGCAAATACCATCTTGGAACAAAACATACCCCAAAATCCATTACACAAGTATGTTCCTCTCACTTTCCATCATGATCCATTATCATCATTCTTTTGCGCAACACCTCAAACTTCTCTCCTCACAAATTCGCAAGAGGAAGGAGACATTTTCGGACCTGGGGGCATTTTTGACACCACAAAATTTTCTCAAGAACTCACACCACTCACATTTTGACCTCTTCCACCATTACCACCATTATCCACACCTCTACTTAGTTTAGGGCTTCCCCCTTTACCAAGTATCAATCAAACAAACATCTTGAACACCAATCAAAACATCATGCAAAACTTGCCATCAACATCGCAACAACAGATGACAACTACACAAGCAATCACGACATCATCCGCCACCCCCCTAACATCTCAAAGCATGGTCTCCCAAGGGCCAACCACATCAACAACACCATTCACCACTCAAACCACCAACATGACATCACCACTCACCACCTCCACAAACACCATTCCAAATCCACCACCAACTTCTAACATATCAAGTCAATACAACATGGCATTGCAAGCTACTTTTCAAAGGGGATTTTTACAAGTGCAAAAATGAAAAGCCGCTCAACTAGCTACTCAGCAAGCCACTCAAGTTGTGCAAGCTTCCCAAGTAGCCCAAGCCACATTACAAGCACAACAGGCCACACAAGCCCAAGCATTATTGCAACAACAACAAGCCGCTCAAGCTACGCAAGTTGAAAAAGCTGCTCAAACAGCGCAAGCCGCATTACAAGCACAAAAGGCTGCTCAAGCCCAAATTATATTGCAACAACAAGCAACACAAGCACAATCCCAAGCACAGGCAGTGCAAGCACAAGCTCAAGCTCAGGTGCATGTCTAATATCAAGTACAACAAGTGAAAGCACAAGCAAAACTTCTTGCACAACAACAAGCAGTGCAATTACAAGCATATCAACAAGCAATAAAACAATATCAAGAGCAGCAAGAAGCAGCTGAATTAGCAGCCCAACAACAAAAGTTGTTGGAACAACAACAAGCACAACAACAAGCAATCCTAGCACAATAAAAACAAGCACAACAACAAGCAATCCTAGCATAGCAACAACAAGCGCAACAACAAGCACAATAGCAATCAATCTTAGAGTAGCAACAATAAGAACAAAAACAAGCGTTGTTTATACAACAACAAGTGCAAGCATACCTAGCTCGACACAATGTGAAAATCCCATCAAATAACACACCAACCAACCCACCCATCCAACCCACAATTGAAACACCCCATAACACCTTCATCCCACCCCCTGATCCACAAAATGATGTAACAACACAAATCAGGTTGCTCTTGCAACAAGTGCTTGATCTTCAATCAATGCGAACCACAAAGACACCAAGCAACTTGTGTCCCTACCCATTCGACAAGAGCCTAGTGATGAAACCATTCCCCAAGGGATTTGAGATCCCCAAGTTTGACAAATATCACGGGATGGGAAACCTTGAAGATCACATCAGGGAATTCTAGGTTCACTACATGGAAGTTGCATACGATGATACTTATATGATGTGGCTATTCCCTAGGAGTTTGGTTGGCGACATTATGGAATGGTTCTCTCGCCTACCCATAGGTATCATAACATTCCAAGAAATTATAGACGCATTCATTAAAAACTACGCATACAATATTGCAATGGATGTCTATCTAGAAGAACTCTCAGGTCTGAAACAAGGTAAGGGTGAATCATTCACTTCATTCCTACAATGGTGGCAATCCAAGGCCAATCGGAGCAAATGGATCATGCCTGAGGAACAACAAGTTTGCACCATTATATCCAACCTTGACGGCCTCTTGGCATTTCATCTCAAGGTTCAAGGGATGACCACATATGATCAGTTGATCTCTAAGGCACTCAGCATCGAACGAGCCCTTATGACACAACCTGTGGGATCAACTTCATACCCTGAACAAAAAAAACAACTTCCCACCCTTCAATTACAATCATAAACCTCACACGTGGGCAAGGAACAAAAATGTTACTAATGACAGTGTTGTCAACACCAAAGTGGTCATTAGTGCCCCTCGCCAAAATACACCCGCACCACAAATCCAAATCTAATACCAAAAAAATCATTAAGCAATACAACAACCAAACAACAATCTGACAATTAACAATCTCAATGATCAAAGAGGACCACCCCAACGGAATAAGAGCTACCTTAAGCAAAAATACACCACTCTTGGGGAACCACTAGAAGTCATCATGAAGAAGCTGATAAATGAAAAACTCATCAAAGCGCCCACATACGAGAATTACCAAGAACCGGATGTGAAACCTCCTTGGTATAATGAGAATCAACTTTGTGACTTCCATAAAATAAAAGGGCATACCACGAACAGTTGTATGAGACTAAAAAATGTAATTCAAGATCTCATTGATCAAAGAATTATAAACATGGAACAACCAATAGGAAATCAAGACCTTAAGATATACACGAATTCGATGCCTAATCACGGAAATAAAGGGAATAACAATAACACTTATAAAGGGAAAGGTACCCACACAAACGTGAATCATGTGTACGAAACTGTCATCACCTCCCTAGATGAATACTACACAGTCATCACCATCAAAGGCGCCCATGCCGATTGTGGAGTCACCATAAGAGGCGGCAAAGTCACCATCATAGGATCATCCCAGCCAAATAGAGTCCCTGCATCTAGATCTCTCCCTAATGGATATAACATCCTTGATCAGTTCAAAAGAATGCTAACGGAAATCTCCATCATGGAGTTGCTAAAAATATCATATGCCCATAGGAAAATCTTTGAGGAAACATTGGCTTCATCCACTGTCCCCATAGATCTTGATGCGAAACAATTCCAAGCTATGGTTGGGAATATCATTATGCTAAATATCCTCACATTTTTTGACTAGGATTTCCCTGCTCAACCATCTCACAACCGTGCGCTCCACTTAGAAGCCATAGTACATAAGAGCAAAGTCAAAAGGGTCTTGGTGGATGGAGGTGTGGGCTTGAATATTTATTCTCTCAACCTCATCAAACAATTGAAAATATCAAAAGATTTTATCAACAAAAGAAAAGGTATCACAATAAGAACATATGATGATCAAGAAAGAGTGTCCCAAGGCACAATCAAACTCCCTATTCAAGTAAGGCCTGCTATCATGGAAACCACTTGTTAGGTCTTGGACCTCAACTTGCCATATAACATCCTCCTAGGATGCCCATGGATTCATGCGATGAAAGTAGTAGCATCAACTTTCCATCAATGCATGAAATTCACACACAAGGGACAAGAAGTCACCATCCATGGAGATCTTGAACCTTTCTCTTATTGCAAAATCCTTGAAGCAAAGTACTATAAAATCCCCCAAGTACCAAAAAATGATGATGGCCCATCTACACCATACATTGATCCTGCCACCCTCGCATCCACCTTTGCGACAAAGACACCCACCACTATCGCCATCCCCACCATCTTTGACATTAAGGTCATCATCCAAGATAATGGTTGTGGAAACTACAAGCTCCCTAATAATGCTTTTGTGGTAGGAGAGTTACCACAATCTCCTAGGTCACGGGGATGTTTGCAAATAAATGAATCCTCCACATCTCAAACGTCTCCTAAAGACTATCCCAACTTTACAAGTTGGGGAGATTTTGGCCGAGATGTTATTGAGGCAGATCCATCTCATATGCTATATCAAGATGAAAGACCAATAGTTGATTTACCAATGGATGATAGAAGCAAGGGTCTACAAATGATGCTTGCAATGGGCTATGACAAAAATCAAAGACTTGGGAGAAATGACAATGGGATTATAATACCTATCATGTCAGAGATGCGAGCAATAAAAAATATTGGCCTTGAATGTACCCCTCTGAGTATAACCATACATGGCCGAAGTCCTCTAGTTAGAAGGGTTAATAATCCTCAGCCAACTGCAGCAGAACTACGCCTACCAGTATCTACAGGTCACGTTATAGATAACTTTACATTTGATATAACTGACGTCTGTAGTAGTAGTGATGATGAGGATCCCACATCTAATCTACATAGGCTATTTGAGGACACCACTCTTTTCATGATTAGCGCCCTATGTTTGGAATCAGACCACCAAAATCATGACATCCACCTAGTATATCCCCAACTCATCGACTACGACCAATGAGGACCACTAGTTCTTGATACATTCGAAAATGATGAGGCACTCTCAGAATTCATGGGACTATGGGAAAAAATTCCATGTGGGGATCACAAAGTAGGGTTCATAATGGAGCTAGATACACATGCCTATTATGGGGAAACGATTGAATCCCTCAGTCGCAAAAGTGAAAAATTAAGAATCATATCTAAGTCCTTGAGTGAAAACCACACTGTGGCACTCTCCAACTGAGAAAAAGTTAAAAGAAAGGATGTATCCAATGATGAAAACCTCTTTGAGGCACCTGAGGATGGGGGATTCAATCTTCCTTTCCAAGCTATTCATCAAGAAAAGTCAGCAGTCCTGGAAAAAAATGCAATCCGGTCAACCTAGGAATAGAGGAAACTCCCCGTATCACATTCTATGCAGAATCATTACTATCAGAAGAGCAAGAGCTCCTAGCAGCTTTCCTAAGAGAGAGATAGATAAAATTTGCATGGAGCTATGCTGACATTCCTAGACTTGATCCAGAGGTCATGGTACACCACTTAGCAATATACCCAGAAGTAAAGCCTGTTAAACAAAAGCTTCAAAAAGTGCATCCTCAGATTGCCTTATTAGTCAAAATGGAGCTAAAAAGGCTATTAGATACAAGATTCATCTAACCAGTAGATTATCCAGAATGGGTATCAAACTTGGTGCCTGTTTCAAAACCCGATGGGAACATCAGAATCTACACAGACTTCAGAGACTTGAATAAAGCATGTCCGAAAGATGACTTCCCACTTCCAAACATCGACATGATTGCAGATATGACAGCTGGACATGAGATGTTGTCACTAATGGATAGATTCTCAGGGTACAATCATATCATGATAGCTAAAGAGGACCAACATAAAACAACTTTCACTTGTCCATGGGGGACCTATTGCTAGAATATGATGCCATTCAACTTAAAGAACATATGAGCAACATACCAAAGGGCCATGACATTGATATTCCATGACATGATTCATAAGACGGTAGAAGATTATGTTGATGAAATTTTAGCCAAGTCCAGAAAGAGAAAAGATCACATAGCAACCTTAAGTGCCATCTTTGACAGGCTCGAGGAGTACAAGGTCAGATTAAACCCAAAGAAGTGCGTCTTCAGCGTACAATCAGGAAATTTTTTGTGATATATAGTGTCAATGAGAGGTATCGAGGTAGATCTAGCAAAGGTAAAAGAAATCCTTGAAATGGAAGCACCAAAAACATTAAAGCAATTGAGAGGTCTCCAAGGTAGGCTCCAATCCATTCGAAGATTTATAGCACAGTTGGTGGACAAACAAAACCCATACTCTCACCTACTCCACAAGGGAGTAGCGTAAAAATGGGATACCAAGTCTGAAGAGGCATTGAATAAAATCAAAGAATATCTACTGACACCACTGGTCTTAATGCCACCAATCCCAAGAAAACCATTGATTCTCTATGTATCAGCAACAACAATAGCCCTTGGAGCTCTCCTAGCTCAACATGATGAAAATGTAATAAAAAGGGCTATCTACTACATCAACAAAACAATAGTTGGGCATGAGCTAAACTATTCATTCATTGAGAAAGCATGCCTCACAGTAGTGTTTGCATCACAGAAATTCAAACATTACATGTTGGCACACAAAATAAAACTCATTGCCAAAATTGACCCTCTCAAATACTTATTGTCAAAGGCAATGCTCATAGGAAGAATGGCCAAATGGGTGATGATACTATCAGAGTATGAAATTGAGTATGTGGAGAGGAAGGAAATCAAAGGCCAAGTCATCACAGATCAACTTGCAGAAGCACCAATCTATTCAGAGAATCCTCTCATCTCAGAGTTTCTAGATGAATCTATTTTCAATCTCAACATAGCGGACTACTAGAAACTGTACTTTGATGGCTCATACGCATAGCATGGATCAGGAGTCAGGATCTTCTTTATCACCCCACAAGGGGATTGCATACCAAGGTCCTACAAACTGGCATTTCCATGCACCAATAACATTGCAAAATACAAGGCTTTAACCATAGGTCTCAAAATAGCAGTGCAACAAAACATTATAGCTCTCAAAGTATACAAAGACTCTTAATTGATAATAAATCAAGTGAATGATGAATACCAGACCAAGGAAGATAAGCTCACTCCATACAAGAAATTGGTGGAGACTCTTAAAGAATCTTTCATCAAAATTACATTTGAGCAGATTCCTAGAACCAACAATAGAGCAACAGACGCCATGGCAACAATTGGATCCTTACTAGATATCCCCCACAACATTCCAAAATATGAATTCTTGATAGAGAAACTTCTCATGCCTGCATTCGAGGTACCAAAATCAAAATTCGTGTGTGAAATCGTTGGTCCCAGTGATCCTTGGTACCACGACATTTACACATACCTTCGAATAGGAGTCATACCTGCCGACTTACCCTCAAACCTAAAATGAACCTTTGTCAAAAAGGCATCCAGATTCATCATCCTAGGAGATACCTTATATTGTAGGAGCATAGAAGGAACCTTACTGCACTATTTAAACATTGAGGAGGCATTAACCTCTCTAACTGAAGTACATAACGATATCTATGGTTCACACTCGAGTGGAATGACTATAGCCAAAAAATTGCTGAGGATGGGGTATTATTGGCCCATAATGGAAAGAGAGGCACATGATTATGCCAGAAGGTGTCTACAATGTCAACAACACGAAGACCTCATCCATGCTCTAGCTCAAGAGCTTCATCCTATCGTCACACCATGGCCCTTTTTGCAGTGGGGACTCGATCTCATTGGAAAAATCACACTCACTTCATCTAATGGCAACAAATTCATCATAACCACCACAAAGTAATTTACTAAGTGGGTGGAAGCCATACCCATGATGTATATAACTAGGAAGCAGATTTCAAAGTTTATCCTGAACTATCTCATTTGTCGCTATGGTGTTCCACAAGCCATTATCTCAGATAATGGGACACCATTCAAGAATCAGGAGGTTCATGACTTATGCAAAAAATTCAAAATCCAACATCGCTTCTCCACCCCATACTATCCCCAAGGCAATGGCCAAGCAGAAGCTCCAAAAAAAACCATTCTTAAAATCCTCAAGAAAACAGTCAATGATGTAGGTCATGATTGGAATTTGCAGCTTAATCCCACCCTTTGGGCCTATCGAACTAGCATCCGCACACCCACCGGTGCCACCCCTTTCTCCTTGGTCTACGGATTAGAAGCAGTACTCCCCATTGAGATTGAGCTCCCATCACTCAAGATATCACTGCAAAACCTCATCATAGATGAAGAGTACGAAGTATCAAGGCTAAATGAGTTGGAGCTACTGGATGAGCAATGTATAGATACTTTGAATCATTTGTAAGTCTATCAGAATAGACTAAAACATAGCTACAATTAGAAAATCAAAAGCAAGATTTTCCAAGTTGGAGAACTGGTATTAAAAGAGAATTAGAAGAATGTCCCAAACCCAAGCAGTAAAGGAAAATTTGAACCTAATTGGTTGGGACCATTTGTAATCACAACAAGTTATAAATCAGGGGCATATCAGTTATCAACACCCGAAGGGGAACCTCTGTAAGAGCCCATGGATAGCTCTCATCTCAAAAAGTTTTATGCCTAAATATTTCAAGGTATAGAACCAAAAAATCCAAAAAATCATAAAATGTCCTTAAAAAATGGTTACTTCAGCAAAAACTTGGCAAACAAGCGTCTTGGTGACAACAAAAAAATCAAAAAAGAAAAAAATCCAAAAAAATTAGAAAAGGATCAAAAATAGTAAAGAAAAAAAATCGTCCTCTAGTGAAAACCACTTTGGTGGCACTTTGGGCAAGTACCTTGGTGAAAACCTAGAAAATAGACATCTTGTGTAAATAAGCACTTTCCATCCATCAGGATCTTTACGGCTTGTTCTGCATCATTCATCCATTACACTTCCATCATCCATTGCATTCGGATCTTCATCCATCACTCATCCACCCGCATCTACACCATAGCTTGGTCCTACTTTCATATCATGATCCCTCCTAGTACTACTTAGCCCATCCTCAAGGTCAGTTTGTCCTGCCTTTATCGAAGTAGTCTATTGCATCACGTTGGGGGAATGTTCTTATTGGAACAGATTCGTGTATATTCTTAAAGTCCTCAAATCAGAAAATCCAAAAACATCAAAACATTAGAAAATCCAAAAACATTCAAAACATATCAAAATCCCAAAATAGGTCAAAAGTCAGTCAAAAAGTAAAAAAAAAGTTGTCTTGTCAAACTATGTCATCTCTAAGCTTTGAACATAGGCAAGGTTGATCTTTGATCATCCCCCGAGACACTTAGGTCAGTCCCTTAGGATTTCGTCACAATAAACTGACATCTCCTGATGTATATCTTCATCTATAAATTGGTCAGCTCATCAGTCGAACTATGTGGTCTCTGCGTGTATAATGTAGGAAAGGCTAATCTGTTGATCATCCCTTGAGGCCCCTAGGATAGGTCTTTAGGTTAGTTTCTGGGTCAAAATCTCAAAAAACCCCAAAAAATTGGAAAATCAAAAATCAAAACATTTACAAAATCTCAAAAATACCAAAAACAACCTCCAAACATCTCAAAAAGATCAAAAACATCCAAATATTCAAAAAAATCCATTCGTCTCATCTCGCATTGCACCCACAATAACATCACTCATAATAAATGATTGTCATCCTCGATCTTCGGTAAGACAATAAAAAACAAGTATAGCAGGTGAAAAGTGAAAACTCAAAACGTCAAGTCTTAGGTTTAAGTCAGTAAGTAAACAAGTTGGTCAACTCTTCGCGTTGATAACTCATCATCCATTTGGTCCCATATCAATCATTTGAAAGAACTCTTAGTATAAACAAAATGGCGTGCCACCATCCACTAACATGTCCTAGGATGAATCCTTCCTACAATGGGCATTATCTTTTGGCAATAGTTTTTGGTTCTTATCCTTAAAAACACATCCCCTTTTGGTTAGCGGTATTGAAGAACATCAGCTTGTTTGTTTACTTGGTCTTTATCCTTTTAACTTATCTTATTGCGCTCATTCCAAGGACTTCTCGATGATATCCGAACAAGAGGATTTAGAGAATTAGGAATGGGGAAATGATCATTATCTTTTGTCTGTTGTGCTTGTTGGATGTTCTTGTAATATAACCTTGGAGAATACTTGCTTTGTTAGGTATGTATGGAGGAGGCTTTGAACAACTTGTTGACTATTACATTGATAGGTTATACCTTTCTGTGTTTTGGTCCAAGGAATTTGAAACTTCTAAAGTGCATCCTAGCAAGGTTTTCGTATGTCAAGTGTCAACAAGGATACTCCTATCTGTTTATCAAGTCAAAGTCCATCACACTAGGTACAACACCATCCTGGTTTTCTATACTTTGATGCATCGTAATGCGCGTGTTATCAAACATAAGGAAATTGGCCCTTTGAAAATCCCAACTCCTCGGCAAGTAATCATCATCATTTGCATTTTCATCATCTTGTGTCGTGTTGAAATGAATTCTTCTCTTTCATCCTTTTTTTCTTTTTACGCTAACAAGGTACTATGATAGTTGATCATCATCATCATCCTCATTGTCATCGATCCTACATCCACAAATCATTAGCATATTGCATAAACATATCATATAGGAAACACATGCATTGCATTTCCATCATCATATAACCATGTCATTATAAGCATTTTTCCATAAAATTAGCATATCCCTTTCTCATTACGTTGCATCAATTTTTTGCACCACATTTCATTTATCACATAAATCATCACATAACATTCATTTACGTAAACATTTGCATAAACATTACCACCTAATGCATAAACCATACATACTAAATACATAAGCATTATAGATAATCCATTGCATACATACTTGCATAACATGATAAAGTCATCTTACACATTACGTTCATTTTGCATAAAACATTGTCATATCATTGCATATAGTGCATCACATTAAATGCATCACATACATTACATTATCATTTAATAAATTTAGGATAATAATATTTGTTATTCTAAGCATCTTAGAAAACCATCTCATTTTGCATTATATCATATAAAACACAACCATTGCATTCACATTGCATTAATCATCCATGTCATCTCATAAATAGAATCATGATCATTTTTACATTTCATTGCATCAATCATTCCACATCATTATAAGCATAAATTGGAACATACAAGAATCCATCACATGCAAAACATACATCCATCCATAGACATTTTATAAGCATGATTCACATCATTTCGCGTATACACCATAGATCATTTTCCATATCATTTTGCATTTTGCATATTACATATCATATTATTTTGCATCATTACACATCACATAAATACATCTGCATATCAGAAGTCCACATAATATAGATCTGTTGGTCATAATCATAATGCATACATCATCGGAAATAAATATACCATAACATCATTGCACAACATATAGAAATAAAATCATCTACACATGCATAAATAAATGATACACATCACATCACATCAAAATCATCATCGACTCATATATATATCATCAATAATGTAACTTTCATAGTACAAAATAGTCAGATTACTATACATGTATGTCAATCAGTACAAAAAGGCCCATCGGGCTATCAAAAAGGAGCCCATAAAGCACACAAAGTATCATCTCGATCAAGTTCTACCCCCCTATATGTTGCCCTTTCCCCTATCATCGTGACCCTCTATTGGTCTATGACTAGTCCACTACGAGTACTCTGGGACCAATGCTGCTCTGGGTACGGCCTCGTGATAATGCATCTGATAGTACTCGGCCTCTTAGATGACATCCCTGTAGGATTGAACTAACACTGTACTCTGAGAGGACGAGGCTGCCATGCTCTCCAACTGTTATCTCCGATCCAACTTTGTAGCTGCTTGTAGCTCTACAGTCTATCTCTGTTGAATGGCCTGATCCCTCTTAGCCCTAAGTTGATCTCTCTCAGTCCTAGCCTGATCCCTCTTGGCTGTCATGGTCTACACCTAGGCCTGCAATTGTGCAATCAACGCATCTCGAGGATCCACCTGCCCTGCTGGCTACACTGCTAGCTATGCTTATGGAGGCTGTATGTGAGGCTGATCCTCAGCTCGTGGTGGTACACCTGGCATCACCTACTCCTGATCTGGCATCGGTACATCTGCCTGACTTGGCTAAACTGGAGGCCTGACCGGCTGCTCCTGCCATGCACCATCCCTCCTTCCTTGTCCTCTCCCTCTGTTTCTCACTCTCTGTCGATCGGGGACTACTCCTAGAATCATCAAATGTAGGGGAGGTTGGAACCAATCCCTGTATGTATGTGTCATACCTGGATCTACAGGCCCCTGATCGCAAGCCCATGGCTGAGCTACTAACTGTCTGAAACTTTCAACGACCTCTGAGGCAAGAATGTATCACCCCCATGATACCTGTGACATGGTGTAGGTGAAGATGACCACACAATCATCTGGCCGATCCTAGGGCTCACTAAATTGACATTGCACGCGCCTGGGTAGATATCTCTCTATCATGGTATGCTCTCACCCCTGCATGAAGCAGTCCTGGCGGGTGTAGAACATATGATCTACATTGCTAGTCCATTCAGGCCAACCAAGGTACAGTTGCCATGTGAATACTTGCATCTCATCTAGGACCCTCAAGTGGTCCTGGCAGGTGTAGAACATCTGATCTACATCGTCGGCCCATATGGGTTGACCAAGGTACGGTCACCATGTGAATACCTGCATCTCGTCCAATAAGAAATCTCGTGCTCGCCTGTGTGTGTAAAGGACACACCATCTCTGTAGCGCCATACGAGGGGATCATATGGCATCATTGGAAATCTAACAATCTATGGCCGAAGGATAGCAATGTGCTCCCACACCCATACGTGGAGAAGTGTCACCCCTGGTCTGAGTGCTCTAACATCGAGGTAGACATACTCATGGAGATCTCTGTACAAAGAGGCAAGAAGAACCAGCCCCCAAGAAAAATAGACTAGTCTATTGTGAACCATGCACTCTCAGCAAAGTCCCCAACTAGGACTGAAATATCACCCTCGTCAGTTTGGGGCAACGGGACCCGAAATGATGGATGCAACAACCAAATGGAAGGGAGGTGCCAAGGCCCTGTGCCGCTCAAGCTCAATCTGCCCCTCGCAAATAATGATGTCCTTTGTGGTGAGGACTCTGTGGTAGGCATTCTGCCCCTCATCCATATCAAAATTGACTCGCTGACCATGAATTGGAAATCATAAAATGTGCCAAACATCCTCCAAGGTGATGGTGGCCTCGCCAGTAGGAAGGTGGAACAAAGAGGTCTTGTGCCATCTCTCGACAAGCACTGAAATCATCCCAAGGTGTGTGCAAATGGGCGTTGCATAAGCGATGTACCATAGCCCCATGTCTCGAAGTCGATCCTGATCTCTATCACTCAGGTCCCACAAATAACTGAATAGATCCCGTGACTTGTGCTCTCGAGAGTAGAGCTTCCTCGCCGCATCCTGCATCAGGAAGGGTCATCATGTTAAAATTTTTGACAAATTCTTCGCCAGGCGTCCAAGAAACCTCTCCAACATCAAAATTCGTGAAGGCGTTGCAGTTTGATTTTTAATCAAACTCCGATGCTAGGGCACAAAAGGCCGAAAGAGCACCACCACAAAGCACTTTCCTTCCCAGTAGCGCACTTTGAAAAGAAACAAGACCGCCGCGTTGCAGTTTATAAATCACCCCACTGGCCACGAGCCTAGCATCAGAGTTTGGAGTTTATTTTCAAACTCCAAACTCCATCGTCGCGACGCTATTTGACACTGAGCGATGCAGTTTGATTTCTGAGCAACACTATATAGCGCCGCTATAGAAGGACCGCCTTTAAATGCATTAAATGAATGTTAAAAGCAAAAAATAAAGCTCAAGTAAGGATCACTTACCAGTGCCCCAATGCTGGGTGGCCGCTGGAATATCTGGAATCGGTCAGAAATGTGCATCGAAAGTTGTCATTGTGCCATATTTTCAGGAGGTCAAAGCTCAAATCTCAAGGATGCTAAATGGTTGTGTGTGAAAATGAATTGAAAGTGACCCCTCGAAGCCTTTTTATGCTTGAAAATTAGGGTTTTCTCACCCTAATTGGCTATCTTGGTAGGGTTTTGGACCCTTGAGCCTATTTTTGTCCAGTTGAGGCCTGTTTTACATCATTTTATTGTGTTTAGACATGTTTTTGGCCTCCTGGGGCCTTTTCGGACTTGTCGGGCACCTTGTCCTCTTTTTTTGCGAGATCACCCAAAAAATTGAAATTTTTGTCCAATCTCTCGAGGGGGCAATATATTGGCATTTTTTCTCTCACCAGGTAGCAGTGGGGAAAGATCTTTAAATAACAAATTTTTTGGGCTTTGATCGAGATCGTTTATTCTTTGAACCAACGTAACGAGTGCATTGCTTCAAAGAGGGGAAAAATGTAGACACGTAAAATGTACCGATTGACATTATGCATCTCATCCCGACTACTAACATCGTTTCATCCTGAATCATCCTTCGGTCTAACCATTTAATCAAATCCCCTTATTTGATTAAATTCATCAATATTTCTCTCTTAATTAAATAAACCAGTTATCTAATTAAGTCACCTCTCCTAAATAAATAAATTAATCATCTTGATCTAATTATCCCTATTTAATTAAATAATTAATTTTATTTGATTAAATCTCTAAATTCCATCTATTAAATAAAATAAATTGAAACCTTATTTAGTTTAATCCAACATCATCCCTTTTAATTAAATAAATCAAAATCTTAATTTAATTAATTTTTTATAATATTCTTCCCATATTTGATTTAAATAAATCCACAAATCTAAGTCAAATTTGTCACATCATCTAATCTCTCTCATTAAATTAATTAACTTTGATTAATTTAATCTCCTATCATGTCCCATCCTCTAGCTTTTACCACTTTCACATGAAAACAGATTTAATTGATTTATTAAATCCCTATTTTCCTCAACAAGACATCTTTTGGAATATTCTTCAAGTTTGAATTCAAAAATCCAAGTTGACATGTACATACAACAAGGCATTTAACTCCATCTTACATGTCCTTTGCCTTGAGCCAAGTGGCATTTAATGCATTCTTTCTTCCCTCTTGCAAGTCATTTCAACAAAATTCAAAATTCAAAAATAAGCATTTATTGGCACAATCCTCAAAACTTGCACATCCTCCATCCACTCATAGGTTGACAAGTAGCATCTTTCCATTGGATGAATGTTAGTCCCACATTGCTCAATTTTAAACATTCATCCTTCAATCTCATCTATAAATGAAGAGCTCATTTCCTCATTTCATCATCCACAAATTATGCAAAGTTACTATGCTAAAATATTTTATCCATTTCCATCAAATATCATTGAATCATAGCTAGGTTATGCAAGTTTTTCCATTGGAGTACTCATCAAGCATCAAAAAAGTGGATCACTCATCAACATTCATCAACCTACATCAATCTTGCATCATAGGAGTTGGGAAAGGGCCAATTTTCACATCAAATTGCCACCAATTCCCCCATGGGATCATGAGTTTGCTAGCTTAATTAGGATTCAATCTCTATCTTATTGTTTTCATTATGTTCATTATTTTTCCTAGTTTAAGCTTTGTGAATGGATTTCATGGGGAATCCTTGTTCTTTATTGCAATTGACAATCTAATGTGTTTGTTCTCATTGTTTTGCAGGTATTAGGATTGGGGTTCACACATATATTATCCCTCAAATGAGCCTTACCGGGCAGGTCAGTTGGGGTGTAGACATTAGAAAACAACAAGGTTTTGTTGATAGTCAAAATTAACACAACACATTAAAACATAATATTTCTACTCTATTTCTCTTGAAAAAGACAAATGATCTAATTTAACCACCTATCTTCCAAGGTCTCTATAGTTGGTTCTCAACTATGTTATTATCATTTAGTGGTCCATGCAACCATAATATTCAAGGGGCCTATTGGTAAGCAAATAAAAACTAGATAGAACAAATAAATTTAATTTATGGGGGTTTAAATAAACATAAAAAGATCGATCAAGGCTTGGGACAACAAACATGAAGACATATTCCTTTTAATTCAGACATTTAATTCTTTATAATGAGCACTTTTCCTAACTAAAACCATAGAACAACAAAATTTATGAAACAATCCATACCATTACATCCATTCACATTGCAGATTTAAAGCATACAACCATTCATCATCACTTTTTAAAAAACTTTTTCAATAACAAAATACCATAAGCTCATTACCAGAATTAACAAATCAACAAACATCAAGAAACCCCATTCACAAATAATGCAATAATTTTTTTAAAATTCAGAGTCTTATATTGATTTCCATCAAATAAGAAAAATTTATGCACAACAAGATGCATTGGAATACAAATAACCATTGTTTATTAACATCATCGTTAAACTAACAAACTTCTAAAATAAAACCGTTTGAATTAAAAAATGTAAAAGTGTTTGAGTATCTTGCATAAAAGCTATAAGAACTGAAATCTATCTAGTCTCTCTAGGTATCCAACCTGACTTCAATTAGCCGAACTTTATAAATGAGGAGAGAATTCTAAATTATAGAAAAAATTAGCATCAATCTCTCCTATAAAAAAATAGGATCCACAGTTATAGGGGCACCCAATTAACTCCGAGTGCTATCTGCTGTTCTTTGTTCCTCTTTGTTTTGGTTTGTCCTCTTTTCCAAAAGACACATGATGATATCACACGATACATGATGTTTCTCTTCAGGCTCTTTGATATGTTACTTAGATGTATGCTTGATAAAGTTGATAGGTGTGCATGAGAACTAAACAGGCTGATTTTGATCAGAATTCCATTGGTGACTTACACTTTGGTTGCATGGTATATGACACATGACATATGTGATTAGCAAAGTTTCATTTTTAATGAAAAAGACAATAGCATTTGTGGTTCAAGGTGATTCTTCCTAAGGATAAGGTTGGTTATCTAACATTTTACAAGGCACATTTATAAGGCTCCATGATTGAGATGTTCTTGATGGTAGTTCGGTGTTTGTGTTCTTGACGACAGTCATTATATTTTCTATTGAGCAGGTACTTAAATTTAGGTCAGCTATCACATGATCTCATTATATTCACAATATGATTACGTTTATTTCATATACTCTTGATCATATATGGTGATGTTTTGGCATCATATGATAAGATGATAATATGTTTGACAACTTGGCATTAGTTGACATCTTATTCCTATTAAGGAAACAATAATTATCAAAGTTGTTGAACATGGTACTTGGGGCCACTTGACAAACATTCTAATGTTGTGGTCTTCATACCGACAAGGTATTATGTTTTCTTGTTTTAAATATCAACCAAGAATCATGGTTTATTTATTTCAAAAGTCATTCAGGCTTTGTAAGATCATGTGGAGGATTGTTGACACTAAAAAAATGATTGTGTTCCCTAATTATCTTCTCATTATTTTCAAACAATATGGTATGGTAGCACCGCCATTGAGCAAGAAACTGGAAGCTCAGAACGGGGTGTGAGAGCTCGCGAGAGAAAGGTAACTTTGCACATGAAGAAGTTTTTTCTTCAAGCAACTTTGACAATTGTGTTTTGTTGAGAAAGCTTGATTTAGAAAAGGGATAACAATTCTTTTGTTTTTTAATCTTAAATTATTTTTCAGCTGTGATTAGTTTTGGTTGAAACCCTAATCAGGTTCTACAAAGACTAGAATATTGTTAAGGGTTTTAAAGGTTAATGTTTTTTCAGTTTTATTACCCATTTGTTGTCACGTGTTAAGGGTTTGCCTTGCGTAGAGTTGTTTATCTCTTGTCGACTTAGATGGGTAAAGAACAGTTAATCCTTAATGCTTCTCATGTTGACAAAGCATTTTGTTAGTAGTTAAAAAATGGTTAAACACAGACAGTTTGATGGTAGTTCTCTTCTTCAGTTTAGAAATACGAGACATTATTTATGCTATGTAGAAGACATTCAAAAAGTGAAGTTGAATAAAAAGAAAAATGATTCTCTATTGTTCACTACAAAGATATGCCGACAGTTGTTGATTTTATACTCTGTTAAGAGTTTTGTTTTTCAATGATGTTGTATGTATGATGAAGAGGGTTGAGACATTTGATGTATTGTAGAGAATTAGGGAAACCCCCTGAATTGAGTGTTTTCTTTCTTATGAAGTTGTATACGCTAGTAAGGCATATTGTTAGTGAGACACATTGCCAGTGAGGTACATTGCTTTGCTAGTGAGACATTTTAGCCAGTAAGGCATTGAAAAGTCTATCAGTAAGATAGCATTGTCAGTGAGACATTTTAGCTAGTGAGGCATTGGAAACTCTATCAATGAGATAGCATTGTCAGTGAGACATATCAATCAACCAGTGAGGCATTGTATACAATGAGTTTTTGAGATTAAGCCAGTGAGGCATTTTGAGTGGTTTTATTCCCCAGGAGGTTTTCCACTCAGGACATATGATTGTGTCATATGCTTTTGTTTGTTTTTTGTTTATACTGTTGTCTATTCTATTAATGCATATTGTTTACTTAAGTCAAAATTGAAAAAGCATTTACAAAGAAAAATTTGTGTATGAACACTGATTCACCCCCCCTCTCAGTGTTCATTGTACTCCAACACTATCTTTTGTTGGAACTGCAGGTGTTGAAAGGGTATTCCTTGTGTCTATTGAGCTAAAATTTTACTTGGTGTTTTGACTTTGTCTTTTGTTGATTACCATGATCTATCTCCAAGTCACCAAAATTGATCTGGAGTCGTCCATCTACTAAAAAATTGATGTGGACGTGTTGCTGTCCAAAAAGGCGTTTGAAATATTTTTCTTTAGTTGTCATCTTCATGAGGAATCTCATGATACTCCTCATAATTCTAGAAAATCCATTTCAATGCATCATCATCGGGTCCATCGACCCAGTCAACTTTAAACTTTGAGTCTTCAAATTTCTTCTTCACTGTAGAAATTATTTCCCTTAGCTAGCCAATGTCTATGATTACCCATCGCATGTCACATCTGATGTCTAGTAGCCTATCTATGAGTGTTGAATCAGTAGTGTCTCCTTCTTTTATTATCCTATCTAGTCGCACCTCCCAATCATCTTTTATTTCTCCCAATGATTCAAGTCTTTAATCTAGAGGTAAAGTTTTGTCAATGAGTTTTGCAATAATATCCTCAAAGATGCCTGCCCGTTCCCATATTTCATGAATTCCCTTGAGCATAGCTATTCTTTGTTCGATGAGATTCTAGGTTTTGAAAACCAACACATTAATAGCCTTTGAAACATACTTAGGGCTCTCATCACCCAAAATCTGTGACTGGACCAACTCTTCATTGGAACTTTTAACAATCACCTTCAACTTTCCCAAGTACTACTTGAGCTTTTCTTCCTCCTCCCACCATTTCCTTATAGATTATTCCATCGTTTTGACCAAAGAAAGGCCTACATGATAGTGTTTAAAACCTTCATCCAGATGCTTATCCATGCTAGACCTGAAAACGTTGAACCAATTATCAAACCAGGTGGCCTTCTTTTTCATATCATTCAACTCATCCACCTCCTTGCAACTCATCAAAATAGGGGTCTTTGATGGTGTGGGCTTCTTAGGAGTGGGTGTAATCAACTCCTTCAAAAAATATTTCATCTACCCCACTTGATCCTTAAGCTCATCTTTAACATGCTTATCCTTGATTAACCTTGATTTGGTGGTGGCGACAATAATATCAATCAGGTTTATCTATTTATTTCTTGTATATTTTCCCAGGTTGACAGTACTTATCTGAAAATATTCAACCTGTAATTTTTTTCATCCTTGTCAACAATCGGGGTAGGAATTTCTGCTATCAAATCTCCCTCATCAGTCAACTTTATGGAATGCACAACATGAGGTTTTTCCCTTGGTTTCACCTTGTCAATCTCCACTACCATCTCGTCCCATGTCACCGGTTGAGCTTGCACTTGTTGTCTCTTTTATAGATTTAGCTTGAGCCAATTAGGAGTAGTTGGCTGAGTAATTACTTGTTGAACACTGGGAGGTGTTAATGATGGAGGTGTAGAAGAAATTACCTCAACAGTCTACTAGGAAGAAGCCTTTTGTTGCTCCTCTTTTTTTTTCTACAACTTTTCTTTCTTTCACACAACCTCCTCTTCGTCTCTTAGCCTCTACTATTCCAACTCCATGGCATGAAGTTCTTCCTCTATTGCCTTATCTTGTTTAGCCTTCTTTTGTTGTTCTAATTCTAGTGCAAGAGACTCTTCTTCAACTTTATTTTTTGCCTCAGCAACTTCCTTTTCTCACGCTATCTTTTCAATTCTCTTTCTTTGTTCTTCTTCTTCTTGAGCTAGTAGTTCATCAACTAATGGGTATGTGCAGGTAAATGGTGGGCCAAAAAGTGGCAATGACGAAAAAAACACTTCTTTCATCGACCAAAAAAATGCAAAAAGAACATGTTGACTTTTTATAGGCTTGGGTGTCACCATACCTAACACCAAACCTATTTTTACAAATTGGATATCCAATTTGTAAAAAGCATATATTAAAAACTTCTATTGCTTTTTTGAAGTCATTTGGCTGAGAAGAACCTGCGGGCGCACTGTGCATCCATTCTTCGCGTAATGGATATGCGATATAGGCTAAATTCAATTTGGAAAGGTAAGTTTTTTTATTTTTATTGATTTGATTCAATTTTGATTTAGATTTAAATAATTTTATATGGTTTTTTGTTGATTTTTTTTAAAAATAGGGTTTTTGATTGAGTTTTTGTGAAAGAATTGAGTTTAGAATAGATTTTGATAAAAAAATGAATTTTTTTGTGGATTTTTTTTCACAATAGGGTTTTTGATTGAATTTTTATGAAAAAATTGAATTGAGAATGGATTTTGATAAAAAAATGAATGTTTTTTGTGGATTTTTTTTCAAAATAGGGTTTTTGATTGAATTTTTATGAAACAATTAGTTCAAAATAGATTTTGTTAAAAAATGAATGTTTTTAATGGATTTTGATTTAAAAATAGTGTTTCATTTATATTGTCTAATTTTAGATTAATTATTTTTTAACTTTAATCAGGCATTATGGCTGTTGAGAATGAAAATGCACAAATTCCACCAATTGAAAATGAAAATCCACCAGCTGAGAATCAAAATGCAGAAATGCCAAATGCTCCACCACCTCCGTAACCATCAATTGAACAGTTAATTCATGAAAAATTGGAGCAATTGAGGGGCATTTGTGATGTTTATAGGAAAATCCCTTGATTATCCCATATGCCAACAACATTGACAAGAATAATTACTAATGTAGAAACCCTCTCCACCCAACATAATGCATTTCATTCATGGCGAGAAACCATGAGGCAATATTATGCATGTGGAATGTCTTATGATGATGTGAAAGATCTCCAAATAACAAAAGCCCAAATAGCCTCTTTATTTATTAACCCCAACACTGGTTTTCTAGTTAATGTTAACAAGCCAAAACTTTCTATAAAATGGTGCACGCATAGGGGCATAGTAGATAACTTTTGGGATCATTGGTGTATGGTTTTTAATAAACCACCCAACAATAATCTTGATGTACCTTTTTACTTTATTAAAAAATTATATGCTGAGTTTATGTTAGGGCATCATGTTAATTACTTTGACATTAAACCCTTCTAGGGCGTTGGTAGAGGTATGCCTCAGGATAGGCCAGGGGCAGCTAGAGTAGTTAGGCGCCTACATGTTCCCCATCCTCCCCTTCCTTCGCCACCTCCAGTACAACATCCAGATATTACAGAGGATGCAACCACACAAACCATCCAGGCCATTCACTCTTTGAGTGGCCTTTTGGTTTCCCATGCTTCTTCAGTAGCTCTGCCATAGTCTAGTGATCTTGGAGATGGATCCAGTGCTGTTGCATCATCCTCCTCAGGTGCACATATTTGCAATACATGCCAACAAATATGCTTGGGTCCTATTGTACAGCCCCCTAAGCATCCATTAGATACTTCTGATTATGACATCCAAGATGTGGAGATTATAGCAGATCACACGCAGGGGAGTGGATCACACCCTACAGAGTCCTCTCCTGCTAGAGTGGTGGACACTGGAGTAGTTACACAGGTAACATTTAAGGTGTAAATTCATAACTTGCATTTTTTTAAAAATGAATATTAATAAGAGATAGTATCAAGTACTAATATTTATTTACATGGTCTATTTAACAATTAATGTCTAAGGAGGAGCTCACACAGGTGACTGATAACACCCGTAGGGCCATTTCATTTGGCCTCGACATGCACACAATATGTATTTTCTCACTCACTCATTTACATTTTTTTATTGTATATTTGCTTGTCATTTGAATTGTCAATGATGAAATTATATATTAACTTATATGTTTATCTTACTCTCTGCTTGTAGCAAACACCTAGTGCGAGTGAGGTGCGACGCTCTCCAGACTATGGAGGCACAGTGTTGGATAAGGGAAAGGTAATTGAACTCAAATTTGATTGAATTAAAATTTATAAGATCTTTTATTGATTATGCATACATTGACATAGATTTGTAGTTTCATATGTACTTGTCATTTTTATGTATAGGTGGTTGTGAGCTATACATCATTGTTGATAAGTGCCACAACACCCGAAGGAGTAGGTATTCGAACGCCCGAAGGAGGAGGTGTTGAAACACCTCAAGGAGGAGGTGTTGAGACACCTAAAGGAGATACAGAAAAAAGATCAACCTAAAGAGGTATGTGTTTATTTTATTTTGTGCTTGGTAAATATGTTCTTATTATTGACAATTCTATGCTAACTTGGATCAATTTCATGTTTTTGTTCACATATATAGATTGATGTTACAAAAGTTGGTTTGGTTAGTTCTTTGAGAGGGGTATATTCTAGGACTCTTGACCCTTCAAAGAGATGTATATTTCAGGTAATCAAGATTTCAATTTTAGAGTTCAATTATAATTCAATGTGTATTGATTTTTATGTTAATTATTCAATTTTAAATTATATAGTATAACTAATCTCAATTGTGGTTTGAATTTTTCTTGTGCAGCTACCTTCAGAGCCAACAAGTGCTTCAAAGAGGCTCCATTTTGATGATCCACCAGTAGTTTAGGATGAGATAGACATTTTGGCATGTAAATTTTGAATAGATACTGATATGGCATATGCCACATATTGTAAAACTTTGTTTGAGTTGGCATTGATGCCATTTTTGTATATGGACATACAATTGATTATTGGATAATTTGATATATATAGAAGTTGACAATCAAAATTTAGTTTCCTCCTCATGTGCATGATTAAAATATTTGAAGCAATGGTTAAATATCAATGTACAATAGCATAAAAATAATGGTTAAATATTATGTAGTTTATATTCATATTGCTGATTACATTGCATTGCACATCTTTCAAACTCAAAGCATTATTTCACATTGCATAAGTAACAACTAGATACTCATATGATTAACCCTACACCATCTGATTTTCTTCTTTGTCAACTTTCCCATGCCTTAGTAAATTTGGTGGTCCATTTGTAACCATCAATTTTTTTATATAACATAAATTCACCTTTTTCAAAAAATTAATATGGCTAGACTCCCATATGAATACTAATAATATATCATATGACCATTCTTCATATACTTACTAGGCACTTTGTGTCTTCTTAGATGAGCCAAAAGTTGTTGCCCAACTACCTCTACCTTCATCAATGTTCCATATTTTAATCATTCCATCCCAAGATGTTGTGACCATTTGTTGACTAGAAGATTCAATTATTTGCAGGCATGAAATGACATCATCATGCACTTTGACCTAGAAATTTAGGAAAAGAATACTATTAAAAGTTGTGAGCTCTGTGAAAAATAGATGTTTATCTGACTGCAACACCATCTAAATATGGATTCTTTTAGAAAATAAAAAGCAAGACATAACTTTTAAACAAATAATTTAATCACAATGTATTTTTCACAAAGAAAATTTGTATAAACCGCTTCTCCATAATGGCTAGTATAGAAAATAATTGCATTGGTAGAACAAAACTCCAAAACATTTCTGATTTCCTTGATTAATTGAATCTTAAGTAGAATCCCCACAATAATTATGTTTTACATAAACCGATAGGAAAACAACATTGCTTGGAAAGTGCATCTCTAATATTTTATGTTCCTTGTACAATAATTTAAATACATTTGAAGAAGTTATATGAAAATATAGCTTCTTAAATTCTTCTTTAATTTGAAGGTTAGTTTTGATAGTGAGTAATTTATTTCATAGATGGATTTTAGCTTTTGCTTGATTGTTGTGCACTGTACTTTCTTCTATAAATAAAATGAGACATGCTAATGCACATTTTCACTATAATTTCTCTATTTTCTTCCTCAACATATCTCTCTCTTGGGCTTTGATACAACCCTGTCAGGGCCTGTCCTAATCACATTTAGCCCAAATCAAAAAGAAAATTTCATGCATTGCTTCTCCCTACACTAGCAGACCCTGGCTGGAGGTTTTATTTGATATTGTCAACAAACATACATCTGGTTGTCTGAATGAATGGGGGAGTTACAGCCTTCCCAATCAAGAGGTCATGACTTGTCAGAACTGATTAAAGCAATTCAAGACTTATGTCATAGGATGAGAACATTTGACCATAGGCTCAATGATAAATGCAATGATCCTTAACTAAATTATTCATACAAATTTCTTAGATTTGGAATAATTCAATGAAAATCAGCCAAAACATTTAAACAAGATATTTAGATCTAAAACATTCACATATGATAAATAGATCTACACATATAAGTTGGTTGGAATAGAGTATTTAATTCAAATAACTCACTTCATGATTACAATTTTTTTGCTTCAATTGTTTGCTCATAACCAAGATTACAATGATCAAAAAAAAATTTAGAAAAATATTGGGATGCTGAAATCCACTATGCTTGGCGTACAGATGCAACCTTTCTGTGAAATTTCCCTCACAAATCCAAACAAGTTTCATCCTCCAAACTCTAGGAAACCAATGGGGTTTCGTCAAAAATCTCCATAACCTAAGGGTTTTTGTCCTTAGATTCAACAAGTGAACACAAGTGTCCGACTTTGCAATTTTGGATTTGTTGAGATGATGTCCAAAGATTATCCAAACTAATGAAGTTTTATTCCTTATATAGAGGTTGAAGGCCTAACATGGGTCCAAAGTTTCTTGCCATTTTCTCACATTCAAATTTGGGCTCATTAATTGCATTCTTGGTTAGTCGCGGTCATGGGTGGAGTCCATTCAAATGGTGAGGTTTTGTGAAAGTGCATGCTTGAGTGTGGAGATCTAGGGAAATGATTGCTTTAAGTTCAAGCAAATAATTATCCCAAGGTCCAACATCAAGGGTTCAGGTGATGGGATTCTTGGGTGTTATGACACAAGACAATGGGGATCTAGGGGTTTGAGGATTAGGATACCCCATTGGCTCTTTTACAAACGTAAGACTTCATCAAAAGGCCCAAAGATCCAAAGAGGAATGTATGGTTTGAGAAGTGGTGGTCAAGGTATTAGGGTGTTATGTAAATGGAAAGGAAAAATTTCAAAGGCCCACAAGAGAAGGAAGTGGGAGGTGGAGGCACAAGGAATGAAAGAAATGCATGATAGTATTAAAGAGTTTGAAATCCCACCCAAAGTAGGAAAGTGACCCATCTTTCAAACTCAAAGCATTATTTTGTATCATTGTTACATTGGTCTTGAGAGTGGTAGCTTAATATAGGTGTTTGAAGTGATTGAGAGGTTGGTTTTAGGATAGTTAAGGTGTCTGAAGTTATTTAGAGGTCACTTTTAGGGTGGAAGGCTTAAAAAATCCATTTTAAATGCACAAAAAAGAATGAAATTACTTCAAACCAAGTTTGTGAAGAAGTTAACTATGTTGCCCACTAGTTTCCCTTAAGAGTCCAAAATGCTAAAAGACAACAATCTTTGAATGTCTATTTCTTGGAGACCGTGATGCTTGCAGACTCTCCATCCAAGGCTATGGGATCATGCTATGGGATCGTGTTGGGACCATCTACAAAACCCTCTCTCAGTTTTTGCTATCTCAGAGGCATTTTCCTATGGTGAGGACTTTTTAGTGGAGGGAAAAGTTGCCAGATGCAAGCAGTGTAAAGTTGCAAAGTGGTGCAACTTTCACTCCGCAGCTCGTATGACCAAACGGACTGTTTCAACACATCCGGATGGGTACGTTTAGGCTAGGGATGGTCCTCTCTTGCACCCAAATATGCCGAATCACTTTGAGCTACATTGGACCGGCGATTTCCCTTAAGAGTCCAAAGTGCTAAAAGGTAGCAATCTTTGAAGGTCTATTTCTCAGAGACCGTGATGCTTACAAAATCTTCGTCCAAGGCTATGGGATCATGTTGTGACCATATACAAAAACCTCTCTCAGTTTTTGCTATCTTGGAGGCATTTTCCTGTGGTGGTGTTTTCCTGTGGTGGTGACTTTTCAGTGGAGGGAAAAGTTGCCAGATGCAAGCAGTGTAAAGTTGCAAAGTGGTGCAACTTCCATTCTGTAGCTCATACGACCAAACGGACTATTCTAACACATCTGGATGGGTACGTTTACACTAGGGATGGTCCTCTCTTGCACCCAAATACACCGAATCACTCCGGGCTACATTGGACCGGCGATTTCCCTTAAGAGTCCAAACTGGTAAAAGGTAGCAATGTTTGAAGGTCTATTTATTAGAGACCGTGATGCTTATAGAATATTCATCTGAGGCTATGGGATCATGTTGGGACCATCTACAAAAACCTCTCTCGGTTTTTGCTATCTCGGAGGCGTTTTCCTGTGGTGATGACTTTTTAGTGGAGGGAAAAGTTGCTAGATGCAAGTAGTGTAAAGTTGCAAAGTGGTGCAACTTTCATTCCATAGCTCGTACGACCAAACAGACTATTCCAACACGTCCAGATGGGTACGTTTATGGTAGCGATGGTTCTATCTTGCACCCAAATATGTCGAATCACTCCGAGCTACATTGGACCAGCGATTTCCCTTAAGTGTCCAAAGTGCTAAAAGGCAGCAATATTTGAAGGTCTATTTCTCGGAGACTGTGATGCTTAAAGAATCTCTGTCTAAGGCTATGGGATCATGTTGGGACCATCTATAAAAACCTCTTTCGGTTTTTTCTATCTCGGAGGCATTTTCCTGTGGTGATGACTTTTCAGTGGAGGGAAAAGTTGCTAAATGCAAGCAGTGTAAAGTTGCAAAGTGGTGCAACTTTCATTCCACAGCTCGTACGACCAAATGGACTATTCCAACATGTCTGGATGGGTACGTTTATGCTAGGGATGGTTCTATCTTGGACCCAAATATGCCGAATCACTTCGAGCTACATTGGACCGACGATTTCCCTTAAAGAGTCCAAAGTGCTAAAAGGAAGCAATCTTTGAAGGTCTATTTCTTGGAGACTGTGATGCTTACAGAATCTTCGTCCAAGGCTATGGGATCATGTTGTGACCATATAAAAAAACCTCTCTTGGTTTTTGGTATCTCAAAGGCGTTTTCCTGTGGTGGTGACTTTTCAGTGGAGGGAAAAGTTGCCAGATGCAAGCAGTGTAAAGTTGCAAAGTGGTGCAACTTTCATTCCGCAACTCGTACGACCAAATGGACTATTCCAACATGTCTGGATGGGTAATTTTACGCTATGGATGGTTCTATCTTGCACCCAAATATGCCGAATCACTCTAAGCTACATTGGATCGATGATTTCCCTTAAAGAGTCCAAAGTGCTAAAAGGCAGCAATCTTTGAAGGTCTATTTCTCGGAGACCGTGATGCTAACAAAATCTTTGTCCAAGGCTATGGGATCGTGTTGTGACCATCTACAAAAAACTCTCGGTTTTTGCTATCTCGGAGGCGTTTTCCTGTGGTGGTGACTTTTTAGTGGAGGGAAAAGTTGCCAGATGCAAGCAGTGTAAAGTTGCAAAGTGGTGCAACTTTCATTCCACAGCTCGTATGACCAAACAGACTGTTCCAACACATCTGGATGGGTACGTTTATGCTAGGGATGGTCCTCTCTTGCACCCAAATATGCTGAATCACTTCGAGCTACATTGGACTGATGATTTCCCTTAAGAGTCCAAACTGGTAAAAGGTAGCAATGTTTGAAGGTCTATTTCTCAGATACCATGATGCTTACAGACTCTCCATTTGAGGCTATGGGATCATATTAGGATGATCTACAAAAACCTCTCTTGGTTTTTTCTATCTCGGAGGATTTTTCCTGTGGTGATGACTTTCCAGTGGAGGAAAAGTTACCCGGATGCAAAGCGGTGTAAAGTTACTGAAGTATTTTTAACTTTCATTCACAGCTCATCACGACCAATGGACTATTCCAACATGTGCGGCATGGAGCATGTTTCTGGTAGGGATGAAGTTCTATCTTACACCCAAATACGTAGAATCACTCAGAGCTTTACATTAGACGTGTTCCTTAAAGAGTCCAAAGTGCTAAAACGTCTTTTGAATCTATTTCTATGACGATTATACGATTTCTCCATCTAAGGTTAGCGGGATTATTGTTGGAACCATCTACAAGCTTCTGGGTTTTGCTATCTCGAGCATTTTCTGTGGTGATGACTTTTCGATGGAAGAGGAAAAGTTGCTAGATAGCGGTGTAAAGTTACGAAGTGGTTGCAACTTTCACTCGCCCGACTTATGCGACTAAACAGAAGCGTTCCAAAGCGTCTAGATGGGCAATTTTAGCTATGGATGGTCTCTCTTGTACCCAAATACACGAATCACTCGACTACATTGAATGAGTCGATAGGTAAAATTGATGCAGACACAAGGGCACAATCACAAATTCTTTGCAACCTGCCTATTTGAGGCATCTAACAAGATTATTCTAACCTCTTTGGACAGTCCAAAACTCCCTTAAAACTTGACAAGCAACTAAATACACATTTCCTTCTTTAACCCCCTTAAACCCTTGTAATAGTGAGAAACTAGTTTTTGTCCAATTACTCCACAATTTTCAAAACACAGGACAAACCTGTAACTGATTCAAACTTTATATCAAGTTGCACAACATATATGAGAAACAACATAGACTCCTTTGGATAGCGTTGACTTCTATACATTCACCTTGAAGCAGGGCTACTCAATTAGCCCAAAATGCAAAAGCAACATACCTTCAAACACCACCTGAGACCACAAGAGCAAAATTTGTAAATAAATTACCAAGAAACAAGATTCTGCAATTGGATGGATTTGTCTGGAACTTGTAACCGTCAAATCAAAAAACCCTTGTTTTTAGTGTAATTCTTGAGGGTTTATTGGATGTAGCACTTCCACAACCTTTCAGACTTTTCCACCACCTTAGAAACCTTTATTTAGGCCCCAATTTGCTTATAAAACAAAGAAACTTCTGGTATCTCAAATATTTTTGCAAACCCTAGGGTAAAAACTTTATTTTCAAGTGAAAAAAACCACCATTTTTGGACCTTTAACTCTTCATTTTATTTCAAAACCCAGTTCTCCATGCCTTTCACTATTGAAATAATGTCAATACATGTAATAACATTTCTACATAAATTTTTTATACAAAGCAATGGGAAGATAAAACCATGTAAGTGGTTTCCCCAAACTAATTGCCACCAAAACCATTCTTGATAGTTTAAAACCATGAACCACCCCAACATGTAATTATGATAGCACTCAAGATAGCCCTCCACCATGAACATATCAACTAAGTAGGAACCCATAACATTATGGAAAGATGATCCACTTCTCCCAATGTAAGAGATGGTCAATTTCATTGATGGCAATGATTGTGTGAATCCCATTGATGATCTTCTTTATTCAATGCCATTACAACAATATCCAAAGCATTCCAAAGAATACTAATGAAAAAAATATTTCCCTCAACACCTCATGATCATTCAAGTACTCATTCTAACAATACAAGAGATTTACACTTCAAATTGCAAGTGAATATAATTTACTATATCTTAACATAAAAAATGAAAAACCTAATAGAAAAATGTATCAATGAGGTACAAGGATGTATAAAATCCAATCAATCAAACACAATCAACCTAACATAATTAAGGGTTGATAGAGGTATTGGATAATTAAGGGTTGATAAGGGTATGAATGTTTATCTTTGCATCTACTCTTGAATATCTAGGGACTTGGTGGTATTTTGAAATTTGTTACTCATTTTTATTGCATTGAATCAAAATGTCTCACTATTAATTGCTCCAATGCTATAAGATAAATGAATGTTTTCATGATTATAATGAATATATTGTATGTTATTAATGCTAGCGTATATCATCAAATTATGCCAAACATGTGTTTAGTCAACTCAAAGTGAGTGAATGACACCACTTAGCGAAAAGTTTGAATTTTGAATTTTAAAATGAAAGGGAATAGGTTTGTGACTATGAGGTCACCCTTGTGAATTAAAGAATTGGGTTTGAGGAGAAAAAGTTGCAAGCCATTATAATTTATTATATATAAATGGGAAATATTACAAAACACGGTTGAGCGAGCATCACCAAACCCGAGGGAAAAGAACTAGGAAAACAACGATTTGTAGCTTGATTAATTACAAAAATGAACCCCTTTACAAAACATGAGTTTCAAAAGCAGGGCCTTTACATTTTTAAACATACCCTTTCATATAATGCCAGGACATTTGACCCTTATTTCAAAAACATCGAGAATGAATTGTACCCATACACACAATTATGACCATTTTACATTGTTTCCAATTTGAGAATTCAGAGTACACAAGTACTCCTATTAGAGGCATTCAGGGCACAGTATTCAACAACAGTAGTATGTTCATGTTTTGCACTGACAAGCACCTATACAAACCATCAAGGTAGCTTAGAATAACCAATCTATATTATTCTAAATGACACAAAATATGATGAGATGGTATTGAAAACTATAAAAGACACTTAGAATAACCAATCTATATTGTTGAAAATACGTTGAATACCTCTGCGAGAAGGATCAAAGGATTGGCTATTGTTGACAAGTCCATGATCAATCGGGGCGGGAATATAGAAAAAATGGGAAAATGAAATCTATATTGTCACAATAGAAAAGATGTTGAACAACATATCTATATTAATCTAAACAACTTGAATGATGATGAGTTGGTGATGCAAACTATAAAATATTAAACACCTCTTGAGAGTTAGACTGTATTGCTGTGGCAGTCCTTGATCAATCGTCGCAGGAATATGTAAAGATGGGAAAATGAAATCTATATTGTCACAATAGAAAATATGCTTAGAATAGCGTATCTATATTAATCTAAACAACTTGAATGATGATGAGCTAGTGATGCAAACTATAAAAGACGCATACCTCTTCGAAAGGATCAGAGCTGGCTATTGTTGCAGTAGGTCCATGATCAATCTTGCCAAAAATATCATAAAAGTGCATACAAAATATCACTATTAAAGACACCTGCATTGCAATAGTATATAAAATATCAGTATTAAATAAAGAACACTAATGAACTTAATCATAATGAACATAAGCATTCTACCTTCCATTCTTGAAAATGCTATTCAAGTGTGCCTAAAGGGTCATCTCTTTGCTTAAGAGTATCCAATATTGCTTCATGATCAACATTACTAAGTGTCCATAGTTGTTTTGTCTTTGGTCTGGCATGATACTTAAACAACTTAACATTTATTGCTATAACAAGGTGTGAATACATGAGAATGGTTTTGTGTTTCTTGTAGTCTTGAAATGCAGGTATGCCATTCTTTCTAATCGTGTATGTTCGCAACCAAGTTCCTGCAACCACAACTAAACCTGTAGGATACATGAAACCATCATCATCTTCCATCGGTTGTGTTAGCTTATGTTTTACCCTCACACATCAAGCCAACCAATAGTCTGATCTCTCTTCATTCCCCTGCGGTGCAACAACTGCAAAAATATGTCCTAGCTATAGTAGATCTGAAAGCAAGTCATAATCAACTGAACTTTCTATTGTGTCATTTGTCATGGATATTGTTTGAGATAAAGGAGTTAGATACTGTGGTACCCATGTATCCACCCACTCACTTGACTCGCATTGATCCCATTTGCACTGAATACAACTTTGACAAAAACAAGCCAACTCTCATGTCCAAATGGTCCATGTGCCTGCATCTGAGCTTCGAAATGAATGCATCTTTGAAGAATCTTTGATTGTATGACAATCTAATCTACCTCCCACTATACCCTCCTCAACGAACCAAAATAATCTACTCACTGTTAAATCAAGTGTCCCTCCTTGTGATAATGCTGAACTACACCACTCAACTATAGAATGTGCATAGCTGAATTTTGCTCCTGAAATCTTCAATTGCTCCTTAACTAGAGCTCTCTTTACGCATGCACCTGCTCCATCATGCTCCCCTTTCCCATGTCCAGCCTCAAAAATTCAA
>VDFB02353493.1:285434190-285458328 GCA_007258455.2 Sequoia sempervirens | reverse complement strand
GTAATAAAAATTCATAATTAATTATTTACTTGGAAAAAATTACAAAAAAATATGCGTCACATCTGAACATGAGTCCTCTACATATATCTAAAATCTTATAAAAAAATATTATCATTTTATTGTGGTTAGGGTGGTTAGACAGACACCTACTCATTTTTCCCCTGAAATTTAAGTACTACTACATTGAAATTTCAATTTTTCACCAAATAGACTTTAAAAAAAATAAAATAAACTTAGTATTTTAGAAACTAAATTCAATTTTCCATAGATTCTATTCTTACATATTTTTGAAATAATATAGATAACTTATTCAAATTTTTATGTCAAGTTGCCTAACTCTGATTTTTCTGAATTTTCATTGCCACTTAAGGGCCTATTTTTTCCATGATAATCCTACACATACCCTAATCTCTGGGCACATTCCATTGTTTCCTTTTTCTCTTCTTCGGTCAAAAGTTCATTTTCTTCCTCTTCACCATATAAGCTTCTAGGATCAAATCTAGTTTCTTCTTCTCCAAGCCCTTCCTCAACCCTCTCTAGGTATTCTTCCCATTTTGGCCTTTCTACTTCCTAAGATGGAGTTCTCTTAGAGTCTAAGGAGATAGGTGATTTTGTTACATCAATCACAAGGGGCCTCTCCTCTTCAAAAATTGTTGTTCCCAAAGTTGATGGAACAGTAGGAGTGGTATCCTCAGTTTGTGGAGGGACAATAGAAGGACCTTCTTCAGTAACTTCTTCCCTAGGATATACAGTAGCTAAAGGTGTGGCACCAAGACTTGAAACAACCCTAGCAACAACTACCTCATAGGTACCCTTAGATTTTTGCAAAGCTTCATTAATCTACTGCATTGAAATTTCTTCTTCTGAAGTAGACTCTTTTGTGGCTATCTCCACTACTGCAACACCTTTCTTCAATATCTTGTATTGTTTTGTCTCCGTGGAGGAAGTAGGTTCACTACCAAAACCTCTTTTCTCTAAATCCTTAACTCTTGGCTACTTTAACCGAAGCTCAATCCATTTCAAACTTCTATCCACCACTACACGTGATATTTTACAGATCTTAGTTTCCTGTTTTTTCATCTAATTGATGGGCTCCAAATCCTTAGTGGCCACTTTATCCATTTCATATCGGGGATTGAGTGTTATCCCATCATTAGTGGTACCTTCTGGAATATCCATTTTAACCTCAAAATATTTCATCTAGGGAACTGTTAATCTTTTATAACCCCTTTTTCTCACTTCAAATTGATCTTGAAGGTTGGCCCAAAATTCCTCGAGAAGTGGCCAATGATGGGGAAACTGAGAAGCATACAGACCATACATTTTCCTCTTTGGATCAAAGAATTTCCTAGAAGTATGTTGTTGGAAATTAAGGGACTGAAATTCCTTTGTTGTTGTTTTAGCCATTATTGAAGAGGAACAAGAATAAAACCCCAATTTCATTGGGAAAGAATGAAAAACATTCTTATGCTATGCAAAAAAAATTGGCATTTACCTCGGTGGCCTAACGAGCAAACTCCATCAAGACCCATCTGTTGCCACAACATCTTGGCAATTTAAATGGGTGACCATCATAACCAAAAAATCTGAAATAATTAGACTTGGGGTATTGAATAGACCAATATCCCCACTCTTGGATGAATTCCATAGCATCTCGTGATAATCTGAAACCAATGTCACATGTGAGTTGATTTATAATAGCATACAAATATGCATTGTTGACTCTTTTAAAGTGTTTCTTTGCCTCCTTAAGCTCCAACTGATAATAATATTCCCAAACCTTCTTTTGATCTGGGCCATTAGCCATTGACCCTTTAGTATTTAATCTAGGAAACCGTCCCATCCTCGCAACACAATAAATGACATATGAAGACATATAGAATGTCTTGATTTCTATTACTTTTAGCAATTGGTCATGAATGTTATCTAAAATAATTTATCCCCAATCTATAAATTGCTTCCCTTCCATAATCAATTGAATGAATGAGAAAATCTAGTGTTCAAAGACATGGGAGTTTTCCTTTCCAAATACTCTGACCAACAATGTAATCATGTCCCCAATGTCTTCAAAGAAGTCAGGCCTCTTGGGATTCAGTGGTAGCTTCTTCAGTGATTTCTTCTTTGTCTTAAGCCACCGTTTGTTGATAACTTTTTTGTTCCCTTCTATATCCTTTTCCCAGAGTTGAAGTGCTTTATCTTCAGTCATAATCTTGAGATTGGGATAAAAAGGAGGGTCAAAAATGTGTCTAATCATTGCTGGGGTTAAGTCAATTATTACAATGCCCTGTGAATCAATACATTTCCTTTGAGTGGGATTATATGTTTGTACAGTAGTTAAGATGAATTTAGGGAATTGCACAACAATAGGGAAACTAGCTACATGAGCTAAACTGGACTTTGCAATCCTCTTTTCCATTAGGGTAACATCGTCTAAAAAGGTATCCTCGCAAAACTAGTCCAAATCAATGTGCCCCATAAGTGTATCAGTGATATTCATGACATCAGACCTGAATTTAGATGGTATTGGGGTCCCTTGGAACTTATACTTCATTGTGAGAGGCACTTGTTATGGCTTTAACCTCTTGGCCCTTGTTCCCTTTGATGTTCTTTCAGTGGGAAATTCCTCCTTTTAGTCAGACATTTATTAATTATCCTGCACTACTAACAATTATCAGGCAAATAAAAGACATATGAAGAGGAATTTAGCACAAGGATTCAAATTATATCAACATTAATTCAAGCTAAATCCCCATCCAACAAGTTAATTGAGCACCTTTGGGTTTCGGGTTCGGGATAGAACCAAGAATCTAAGCATTTTAAGCATAAAAGTGAACTCTATCAAAAGTCAGGATTGGGTCTTGACTCGACACCTATACCCATAGTGGTGAACAAGTTTAGTGTCATTCTATGGTCTAATCACATAGTGTATTTGGGAATCGGGATCGGGCCTTCACCAAGTAGTGGTAGTTAACAAACGATGTTAATAAGGTTTCTCTCTGGGTTTTGATCCCACAATGTTGTCACGGATTGGGATCAGGTTGTGATTTGGAACCAAACTCATATTGATGATCAAATGTAAGAAACTTCCCAAGTTCTGATTCTGATAAGATATCAAGAATCAGGGTTGGGACTTCGTTCTGAACCAAACCTTAAGTTGGTGAGGTGGAAATAGGTCAGTTCCGAGTTTCGATCTTGGCCATGTGTTGGAGATCAGAATCAGTGTGACACCAGGTCTCGGTACTTATCAATGTGTCAAAGGTTCAACGTCAATTTGATTCCCAATCCCGATGGTAATGCAGGGGTCAAAACTAGGACATGGAGTAGTACTTTTTCAAAAAACCTTTAACATTCTATAGTGACGATCCGATACCTAATCTTGATAGAACATCAAAAGTCAAAATCAGAGGAATTGATGGAGCTAGACTTAGAGAATGGTAAAAACCTAAGTGTAATTCTAATTCCCAATTTTGAAATACATGTGGGAATCAGTAATAACACAATAGTAATAAAATAAGGTATAAAATACATGCACCGATATCCTTGACTCGTTCATTCAGGATCTGATTATTGTTGGGACTAAGATTTTGATTGAAAATAGTCGAAACTTGAAATTTATCAATTCAAATGCAGTTTCAACTCGGTAGTATGACAAAACCCTAGAAAACTAGGGCACAATGGGATAGAAAATCCTGGAACAAAAATACAAAAAAAACATGCGAGGGAAAGCCCAAACGTAGAAAAATGAAATGAAACAAGAAAAGAAAACATGAAACAATAAGCAACAACAAACACCAGCAAACCAAGAACAAACAAAAACATAGGGAAAAAAAAACTCCTACCTCCAAATGCAACCAAGAATCTGAAAGCATGGTGAGATCAAAGTGCCTCCTCAAACCCTAACTCTTTGCATTGCTCTAGTTCTCTTCGTCAAACTATACAAGGAAGAATGGATGAAAACCAAGGAGTGGAAAAATAAAAACTTGTTCGAGTGTGTAAACTATTAGACATTAAATGTGGGTTGGTTGGGCCTCGATATCAGGGCAAAAGTCATAAATGTGGGTTGCAAGAATGAAGGTAAGCGGGGGTTGGGATTAGGGAATGGAATGACATCGAACTTTCAATAAATTCCAAGTTCAAGTGAAGGTCCGAGGTCTGAAACCTGAAAAACAAACAAGGTAAAGTGGGAATCAGAATCGGGTAGAGAGATGAAACAATAACTTTGAAAAGTTCCTAGTGCAAGTTCTAGTCCAAAGTCTGATCCTAAAAAACACAAAGAGAGTCAGAAGTTGGGATCAGGATGGAAACAAGAACAAGAACATAAAAAAGTTCTTGGTTCTGGTTCCAGTCCAATGTCTGATTCCAACACAAGAAAAATGCACAAGGGAGAAAAATGGAAGTCAGGATCAGGACAAAAAGAAGAATTTACACCTTGAAGGGTGCAAGGCAACAATTTCAACTCAAAACCCAATTTTGACACACAAAGAAAAAAAAGAAAAGTCACAAAATGGGGATTGGGATTGAAACATGAACATGAACTTGTACTTTGGAAAGTGACAAGTGTTAGTGTCGATCTGAAACTCAAACCCAAAAAGCAAAGAAAACCAAGACTTGGGAGAAAAGAAACAACTCCTAAAACCTGAACAAGAAAACCAAGGACAAAAGAAATAAAGGGGGACCCATTTTGACCAAAACAAAATGGGGTGGTTATGCAAGGCATAATAGGTTTCTCCAGATTCAAAGCTTGAAGCAACCATGGATAGACATGATCTACTCACAATCCACCACAAGGGGGAGATATTTCGCTTGTCCCAGAGGTAAACAACCCCACTAACATTGGCCTATGAATCAATGAAATGATAGTAACCATATTGCCACCAAAGCTTGGAAAAAAATTTCTCCATACCCTCCACATACAACTTAGATTCTTGGATAAAAACAATATCAGAGGAATGAGCCTTTATCTTTTCCCAAATATCCTTTTGTCGAGGGATGTTGTTCAAACAACTCACATTCCAAAAGATAACAATAATTTATGGGGTTTAGAAAAATGGGAGTCAAGAGGCCTAACAAAGCACAACTCCACCAAATTCTCACCCATTATCTTGATCCTTTTTCCCCCTAGCCTTGGAAGGCTTCTCCAAGTTCCCCTTCTTAAAGTTTTTCTGGTGGAGACCCAAAGAAGAAGAAACTAGAGGGCCCTTGCTAGAATCCTAAATTGTAGCAAAATATTATGATTCCATACAGTTAGTAGGTGGGATAGGGTCCCCCTCTAACCCTTCTAGAATGATTAGTAAAGTAGGAGAATCTAAGGAATGTTGAAGAGTCACCATTGCACTTGAATCCACATAGAGAACACCACTTCTGTCCTTATGAGAAGCCAATTGATCCACCTCAAAGTTAGTATCAATAGAGATCCCCTTATTTGGGATTATCTCTTGCTGGTCCAAGTCTTTCAGGGCCTCAAAACGGTTGAAACTTGCATCATCCTTTTGGTCCTTAAGGGTTTTTTTTGGCTTCTTCTCTTTTTGCAAGATTTCACTATCATTAAACCCTCCATATCAGTTTCCCCTTTAGAAATAGGGGCTTTTACTTTCTCCTTCAAAGGGTCTGAGAGAGGAGGCATCCTAGCAGAAACCCCACCAGAAGAAGAACTAGAGACCTTAAGCTTAACATACTTTTGCTGCAGGTGACCATATTCATGGTAGATTCTGCATTAAAAAGGCAGAGTCTCATAGTCCAATTGTTGAATCCATGATGTGGATCCAAATTTAAGTTCTAGTGATTCAGGTGATCTAGGTTGTTTAGATCAATCTCCACATAGATACAAGCCAAAGAGAGAGCCCTCTGCTCCAATGTTTGTTGTGAAGGACCTAAGGCTTACCAAGAAAGAGTGCAATACTATGTAAAATATCGTTCCTCTAGAATTCAACTGGGAGCCAAGGAAGTCTCACCCAGATCAGAACATGTGGCAGAAGCTCTTTAGTTGGATTAAATCCAGTGTGCCATGGTTTCAAGAACAAGCCCACCTAATTGTAAAAGTAGGGCCCTCCTTCAAAAGGTTTAATAATGATCAACAATATGTAAGAAAAAAACCATAAATAGCCATTTTTCGCTCAAAAAATCTCCATATCTCCCTCTGGGTTCCAAGTTTGATGGGGCCAAGACTCCAAAAATGGGAGAGAAACCCTTATTCCCATGAAATTATAAATTCATGCATGTTTCCTCTAGTACTCAACATCCTCTACGATAGATTCTAGTTAGATATCTAGGACCGGATGAGTCTCACTCTTGGCCAAACAACCATTCACTTTCTAAATTCGAGATAAACGACCATGGGATGAACCCGCACCATTTGAAGCATTAGTCTTGAAATCGATAGCCATAACATATCTAGATGGGGATAGATTAATCCCCATAACAACATCCAAGAAAGAAATAAATGCATTTCCAAAAGGAATATCCTCTAGCTCCATAATCAACAAAAAACTACAACACCAAATTTAGGAACCAAAACCCAAAACATAACAAAGAAGAAAAACAAGATGAAGAAAAGAACCCTTAATCACTATAACCCCACACCAAGCATAGACCCCCGCCTGAGCACATGCACCTGAAAAAATGCACATGCAGGCTGCAGACCTATAAAAAAATTATTCCACATGCATAGAAGCTCCATTCGCCTAGCTCCTCTAGCCTTACCACCAAAGAAAAATAGGGAAAAACTTAAAGGGTATAGGAAACTTATGTATCTATCTCCACAATATTTGTGCATGTGTGTGTGTGTGTGTGTGTATCATAATGTTGTATCTAAAAGGGTTGAAAATATTTGTACCATATTATTGTTTCAAGTTATATATAAATTTCATAATGCTATTTCAGAAATGGTTATAACAAAAGTAGAAGTCAACCATTATCATAATTAGTTGTAAGGGAGAGAGGCCGATATTTATAGTCATTGTAATTGAAGGACAAACAAACCATACATCTAATTAAGTTGAATGTAAATGAAAAAGGGTATAGAAAACTTATGTATGTATCTATTTCTACAATATATGTATGTATGTATGCATGTGTGTATGTAAGTATGTATGTATATGTATATGTATCATAATGTTGTATTAAAAAGGGTTGGAAATATTTATACCATACTGTTATTCTGAGTTATATATAAATTTCATAAGTTTTAGAAATGGTTATAACATAAGTAGGAGTTAGCCATTATCACAATTAGTTGTAAGGGAGAGGGGTTGATATTTATAGGACCACTGTAATTGAAGAACAAACAAACCATACATCTAATTAAGTTGAATGCAAATGAAGATGGCTATAGGAAACTTATGCATCTATCTATCTTTATATATATGTATGTATGTGTATGTATGTATTATGTATGTATGTATCAGAAAGGGTTGGAAATATTTGTACCATAGTTCTATTGAATTTATATATAAATTTCATAATGCTATTTCATAAACGCTTATAACAGAAGTAGGAGTCTTCCATTATCACAGTTAGTTGTAAGGGAGTGGGGATGATATTGGGGTAGATTTGTGTCATGGGTATATTGGGTGACAACAATTGTAGGTGGAATATATGTATGTATGAATTTTTTTGTGAATGAATTCTTGATACGTATGAACATGAAGCAAATTAGGATACACATAAACATGAAAATTTTGTAAAAACCCATAAATGTAATTAATTTGAATCTAAATGAACAAGGCATAGGAAACATCAATTTCTATTTCATTGCATTAAAAAAAAAGCAGGTTTCAAAACAACCTACTATGGAAGATGTAGTAGGTTGTTGTAGAAATTTGGAGGATCTCCCTTACTTGACTCTCGATTAGGTGTCTCCAACAACTTGTTTCAAAATTTTGAAATGTTGAATTGTTAGCTTGCATTGCACAATTCTGGTCTTTTATATAAATAATTCAGTTGTAAGATTTTGAATTGGTAGGTGCAAGTGGAGATATTTGAATTCTAGGAGGGAATTTGAGGTTGCATTGGAGGAATGAATGGTAGATATGAAATGGGTATGCAGAAAATCTGGTTGGTGATTTAAAAGGAGATTTAGGGTATGTGTAAGATCATGATGGGCCAAAAAGTGGTGATATGATGGGTATTTGTAGGGTATGTGGTTGAAGACTTATTTTTACCCAAAATTGATGAAACGAAAAGGGTTTTTAAAGGAGATTCTTAGCTTTCCACCAATATAAATTATGCTTTACTTTGAATTTAATAAATAATTATTATTCATTTTTTATTTGAATTACGACCAAAGTCTTAATTGATAGATTGATTGAAAAATATCTATAGCTTTCAAACGGTAACACATTTTTTGAATCCAAAATATGTGTCACATTCTATGCTTCACATACTATAGGATTAAAAAAAAGATTGAATTTCATGAAGTTTTGACCAAGTTAAGGCGGTTAGACATACGAGTTTTTATATTTTTAAAAAGTTGTAATAAAAAAATCATAATTAATTATTTACTTGGAAAAATTACAAAAAAATGCATCAGATCGAACATGAGTCCTCTACTTATATCTAAAATATTATAAAAAATATTATCATTTTATTGTGGTTAGGGTGGTCAGACAACTACTTATTTTTCCCTAAAATTTAAGTACTACTACATTGAAATTTCAAATTTTCACCAAATAGATGTTTTACAAAAAAAACCTAGTAGTTTAGAAACTACATTTAATTTGCTACAAATTCTATTCTTACATATTTTTGAAATAATATAGATAACTTATTCAAATTTTTACGTCAAGTTGCCTAAGACTGATTTTTCTGAATTTCATCGCCACTCAAGGGCCTATTTTTTCTATGATGATCCTACACATACCCTTTAGAAAATTTGTAATTGTTTATTATTTTTATATTTATTTATGATTAATTTAATTTTATGTTTAATTATTAAGTATGGTTGATATAATTAATCATTTTTTTGTAAAATTATATTGCATAGTGAGCTTGAGAATTTAGTTTTTCATTTTTGTAGATAAATTAAAAAAAAAGACTAGTGTATATGGACATGGTGGAACCAGTAGTTTGTCAATAAGGGATGAATAATGAAACATGTTTTATTGTAATATTTTAAAATGTATTTCCAAGTTGGTCAGTTGACAATGGGTTTTGTACATGTCAACTCACTTTTAATGCAATGAAACATATATTGTGGAAAAAAATATATCCATTTGTATTAAACTATTTTTGGGAAGGTGGCAAACAATATTTATTTTGTGGAAATAAATATATCGATTTGCATTCATCTAATTTTGAGAAGGTAGAAAATAAATACTTTTCCTATGACAAGACATAATATATATTTGACATGAACCTATCCTATCATATTAATACCAATATTTGAAAAAAATTGACTCTTTTATTGTTAATAAGTGGGGCCGAGACTATCACTTACTATACCCACACCATGATCAACTCATCTACATTAGTGTGATTTAAATTTTAAGAGTTAAGTTTGATAAAATAATTAATTACGCCAAAGGCGTACCGATGCTTAGATTTTGCAACCCCTTTTCATGCTGAAGGGTATAGATTGGAGGACATGCGATGAACTATGATTAAATGAATCACAAAAGTTCATCATTTTTCGCCAATTTCCTGACCTTTTTAACTTTGTAGTTTTTCATCGGCATCCTTGATAGCACGACACAATTAAAGGTAAGTCGGTTGCCTCTTTAATACCCCAAACCCTAAATTGATTTCACACTAACACTCAATCCATAATTTCGTGTCGGTCTCATTTTATAAAAAGCTGCCATGGTAGGGTTTTGATTATCTTCTGCAAACTCTACATAGTTTCTCATTGGCTCAATTTCACACAAACACTCAATCCATAATTTCATGTTGGTCTCATTTTACAAAAAATTGCCATGGTAGGGTTTTGACTGTTTTATGCAAACTCTACATAGTTTCTCATTGGCATCGTTGACAACAGGACACATTTTGTGCTGAATCTTGTGGTGAGTCACTTGTCAGATCATTTTTTGTTGTGTTTTATTTCTTTCTAAACACTTCTTAGATCTGCTTTTTGTCTATTGTGAAAAGATTGAAGCAACAACTCTAGGGAGATTGATTTTGGTTTGTCTCAACTGTAAGTGACTTTTGCCCATTTTTCCTCATTGGCATCATTGACACCAGGACACATTTTGTGTTGTGTGATACCAGGTATGTTTATCTTATTTTAATTTATTTAGTTTGATAGGATTATTAGAAACTCCCATTTTAATTTTTTTTTTTATCTCACTCTTTTTCAACGCATCTACTGATCACACCCAAGACAAACAATCTGCAAGAGTATCTAAAATCTGAGGTTTTTGTCCCAATTTCAATTTTCCACTACTTATGGACACCCACTTCACATAAAAGTTTAAAACAACCCAACCCAGTTTGTAAGCTCTTCCTTGTTAATATTACACAACAACTATGAATATTTAATTTCCTTTATAAGAAAATAAACATTAGAAAAGGAGCGCCTTTGTTGCAGGAAAAAGAAAAAAAAATATTTTTATGTATCTACTCTATAAGTAGCAATTCCCTCCTTGATCCTCGATTATCTTTTATGTATCTAATTTATTTGAGCTTTGTCAAATTTAGTACCCCAGAAACATATGCATTTGGAACACATGCAAGAAACACAAATTCTCTTAATGCTTACTATCTCAACAACTCACTTCTATTCGTCAAGTTGTTTATTTCATCCATGGTATGGGGACAATGCCAATTTATTTTGTTGGAAAATACCTATCTGGAAACAAGTTTTGTGTTCTATTACAATATCACTTTTGTACAAATAGTTTGTGGTTGTGGTGGTGCAAAAATTGCTACATAGCCCTATTTCTTTGTTCTATTATATGTTGTTATGTGCCTCTTGCAATTGAATTTGGTTCTTTAACTTTCTTTAAATAATTGGCTCTATGTTTCTATATAAGCAACTGAGTTTAGAATTCAGTTCTTAGATTAAGGAAACCTTGCACAAATCCATAGATTACGATGATCTTTTTATAGATTTCAGTTAGTGCAAGCTTGAAATTCATCTGGAGCATCGGCACAATAGTTCAAGACTAGTGGGACAATGTTACACCTTGCCCCTTACCATGTGCAGTCTAATTTTCATGGCCAAGCCACAATTAACAGTTTAGTGACTTGCCTAGGGATAGCTTAAGAGAAGAGGGATCATTGTCCTATGTTCAAGGATGGATCCTGTTAGCTTTGGCCAATCTCCATAGGACATTATTAGATTGTAATATCAATGTCTTGGTGGCTAAGAGATCTACAAACTCTTATTCTATAGCTACTTTAGGGTTTTTAAATCTCTTGGGTATTTTACCCTTACTTTCATGGCCTTGTACCGGCTGTAATACATTAGAACTTTGGGATTTCCATCCATCTGTACTTATGTCAGCTGTAGTCAAGACTCAAGCTAGTGCTTAAGTGTAGGTCTATAGGGACTCCTTTATTCGATTAGCATAGTTGGCTGTAATTTTTAGCCCCATTAACATTCATTGTTTATTTGTGGAAATTTATGTTATTTCATTCATTCTCTATTTACAGAGAAGATTTATTCAGCCTAATTTGTCAAGGATGAAGTCAAATACAATTCACTAAATCTTTTTAATTAAATTTACTTTTCATGTTGAAGTTCCAATGGAGAAGTTCAAATTCTCCATTCATTTTTTATTTGAACATAATTCTCTTATGCCAGGATTCTAAGGTGAAAATCAAATAATTAAGTTATAGGTTATAATTTTGAATATACCTCAAAATAAACATTCTAGAATAAAATTAACACTTTTCCTCTTGCTCATGTTAAATTTGAAACCACACAGAATGTAGAGAAAATGGAAAATATAACAAGGGTTGTAATATTATTGAATAAACTTGCCTGGATAAGTTACAGTGCTAAATACTTTGGCTTATATGAGCCTTCTTTCTTTTTCCTGTGCAACCACTTGAGAACCTTTCATTAGCTAACCTACCTGACAATCTAACGTACCTGACAATTTAACCACCCTTACAATAATATAAAATTATATTTAGTTTTACTAATTAAACTAACATAAATAATATATAACAATAGGTTATGATTGTTACCTATCTTCTAGCATAACAGGCTAACACAAAAATAATTACAAACATCTTTTGGATTAGAAAGTCCAATAGCTCTTCAACTCAATCTTTGTCACTGCTTGAGTGATAGGGTCATAAATAAGGCTGTGATTCTACCTAGTGGTCTTCTTTAATTAGTCTCATGATTTGCATTTTAGCCAATGTTCTTGTTCTGTTGGGTGTTGTACTTATATAAACCCAACATTTTAGAATGAATCTGACATGTATTACAATTTCTATTGGCCTTGCAGTATAGAAGATATGTTTAGTAACATTTTGTTCTCACCTCTCTCTGATATTTTCCAATATTTATAGTTCTCTTTCTGTGCATGATTTTATTCACCCATCTTTTTTGATTTGCTTGAAATATATTTTAACTCATCTCCAATTATTATTACACATCCATTAATCTATATATGGATAGTGATGGGAAATGACCAATGATACATAAAATAAAGAATAGTAGATTAATCAATATGCCATCTTGTGCATGCAACTTCTTGCTATTTCATTGACAGTTTTGAACTTGGGAGTTTATATTTCTGACTTGTGCTTCTACTGTGATTATAAGTTTCTTCCCAATAAGATTTATGTATCTAATTGACTTAAACTAATAGGTTAGACTAAAATGAAAACTTTAAGAATGTTTTTTTTTATTAGTCCTATAGCAACATTATTTTGGGTACCTATGTTGGACTTGTCTTGAAGCAACACTACTTGAAAGCCTTTAATTATGTAAATAACTTGAAGCTCCTTCCATTCTAGCAAGAATAGCTACAACTAATTTGTTAATTATTATTAACAAATAGTGTAACCATTATAGTGTTTGTGGATTAAATATCTTGGCACTATGTTCCTGCTTAACTTCCCTTCTTTACATATGCATGATGGCTTCCAATTTTCTCATATGTTCCAATTTAAAATTCTATTATTTTTGTTCAACACTTCACTGCTATTGAGTCCTCTTCAGTATGTTATAATTTTAGATGTTGCAATGCTTCTCCAAGTTTTAGGGACTGATGGGATGGAAAAAGGTAATGTAAACATGAACCCATATAAAGTTTATCTCTTGAAAAATTTTCTACATTTGCAAGTGAGCAACCATGTAGGTGTCTTTAGTTTTCCCATTTGATATAATTGTGCACTTCTTTTGTGTTCAACAAGAAGAATGGTGTTGAACATATTTGCAACAACAACTATATTACTCCCTCTTGCACTTGCTTCTCTGATTTTTCTATAGAACATTTTCAAAAGAAAGTGGAGTAGTCATTCATAGCAACCTATGGTTGTTACAATAGTTGGTCATGTGTATATAATGAAACAAATATTTCATTATCAATTTGAAATTATTATTTTTAGTCTTCAAACAAAAAAGAAAGAAATTCTATGAGCAATCAGATATTTAGAAATTTTGTTTCTATAGTTTGGCTTCATATTCTTATATTTTTAGGTGTAGGGCCTCTTCTTTCCAGTTTACAATAGGTATAACAAGTTGTGGTTAGACTAAAAAAAAATTCAACTAGATGTCCTTAGATTACTGGCTTCAGTTTTTTATGTTTAGATGCAAGAATTGAGCTATATTCTATTGTAATTTTTCTTGTGTAGGTTGACACTCTCCATATAAGGTATGTGCAGGATCATCATGGAAAAAACATGCCCTTAAATGACAAAAAATTTAGAAAAATTAGAGTTAGGAAACTTGACATAAAAATTTGAATACATTATCTATATTATTTCAAAAATGTGTAAGAATAGAATCTGTAGAAAATTGAATGTAGTTTCTTAAATACTAGGTATGTTTAAAAAAAATAAAAATCTATTTGGTGAAAAATTGAAATTTCAATACAATGGTACTTAAATTTCAAGAAAAAAATAAGAAGTAGGTAGACATCTGACCACCTTAATCACAATAAAATGACAATTATTTTTTATAAGATTTTAGATATAAGTAGAGGACTCATGCACCGATGTGATGCATATTTTTTTGTAATTTTTTTCCAAGTAAATAATTAATTATGAATTTTTTATTACATTTTTTTTTAAAATATAAAAACTTGTATGTCTGACCACCTTAACTTGGTCAAAACTTCATGAAATTCAATTTTTCTTTTTTTAGTCTTATATTATGCGAAGCATAGAATGTGACACATATTTTAGATTAAAAAAATGTGATACCATTTGAAAGATATAGATGTTTTTCAATCAGCCTATCAATCAGGACTTTAGTCGTAATTTGAATAGAAAATGAATAATAATTACTTATTAAATTCAAAGTAAAGCATAATTTATATCAGTGGAAAGCTGAAAATCTCCTTTAAAAACCCTGTTCGTTTCATCAATTTTGGGTAAAAAATAGTCGTCAGCCACATACCCATCATATTGCTACTTTTTGGCCCATCATGATCCTGCACATACCCTATACATGGTATCCTTCTAGAGGTTGTTCAAGTGCTGGCTGATTTTGACCTTATCATTAACAAGGCTTACATATTTTCTCTTGCTCAATGGTTTATGGTTGGTAATTCTTCTCCTAACTCATGTAGTTGCCTATCTTTGAGGGCTTTTGCACTATGTTTTGGTTTTGCATATGACAGTTTTCCATGTAACTGACAAGAATGGGAACAAGCTTGCTGACGAGTTGTGTGTCTAGATATGCGGCTTTGATTCATTAGATACCATAAGTCAAGTTCATCAAACTCTGCAAGTAGTAAATTGCAATGATGATGACCTCTTGTTCATTGAAATTTTTTGTTATATACTGTTAAAATAAATATTCAAATAGCTCCCTTCGGGTTTCTTTTGTAATTGTGTGTTTGTCGACCTATGCATCGCCGAGTTTATTCGGCTTTCCATCAAGTTTTGATCTACCACTTTGCGCATCTCCTCTTCGCAACTTCAGGTAGTGGCTTCCCTTTCGGGTCCTGATGAGTTGCGCTGGGCGCCCATGTGTCTCACTTACGGAGGTTTTTAATTATTTTTGCCTTGAAGTCTCTTCGGGTTGCGAAAGCCTTCTGCGGGGGTCGTCATTTCTAAGGATTGTTAGAGGGACCTACATTGGGCTACGTGGCGGCATATCGCAAGCTTTTCATGTGGGATTGAAATAAACAAATGCAGGCTACGTAATGCTTGCGAAGGGTTTTCTTTTTTCTTTCTAAAGGTGTTGGTGGGCCCTACCTTCTGCTAGGTGGCAACCGTTCACAGATCTTTTCAACACCGCAGGGAGGTGAGCAACCGCGGGTTGCGAAAAACTGCCACGCGTCTTTCGCACCTGGTTGATGCAGCTTTCTCTCCACTACAAGAAGGACCTCAGCCCCTTGAACACGTGTTGCATATTCGCAATCTCTCGGTAGCAATGAGAGAAGTTTTCATTCAGGCAGCGACAGGCTGCCACGCGCCTTACAACTGATCCTAGAAGCGGGCGATAGGCTGGCTGAGGGAGATTATGCTATTGGGTGCTGCTCGTCATGGTTCTTTGAAGTGGTGGATGACACTTGTCACCTCAAGCTTGGCTGGAGCCACTGCCATCATTACGAGGGGTGCGCCTGTAACTGGATGACCAGATGTTGTGTTCTAACTCGTTGCCATTGTAACGGTATTGGGAATCTTTTGATTCTGGCATCATTGCAGGGGATTGTGGGATCTTTTCTGTTACAGCTCTCCAAAGCAGTGGGAGTTTTCTCTCCTGCTATATATACTCTCTCTGTCGACGAGAGGGGGGTCCAAGAAATTTAAGAAAAAAGGATACTGGTTTTAGCAAGAGACACCAAGCCTCTTTTACATGTTTATTTACAAGAAACTTTCAGACTGTGCCCACTATTCAGCCTTTCTATTTTTCATGTTTTGATTAAACTGTAAATTGTGCTTTATACTGTCTTAAGCATTTCATTTGAAAGAACTTCTATAAATTGAATACAAGCTTGTTTATCTAAATCATGTCTAAATGACTCTTCTTAGTAGTAAGGATGTATGCAATACTATTTTATGTCAATAAATGAGTTGTTTATGCTATAGCTTTAAGTCCCCGACGTTTTGGAACGTGACAACACCATTCAGGCCCCTAAATCTATGATTTATCGTGCCCATCAGGAAACTTTGGTGCATCACCTTAGATTAGATTTTGCTTCATTATATCTGCTTCCTTTTCCCTTTCCAAAAAACTATTATAGAAGAAGCCGACTTCTTTAAAATCCAGAGGTCACTCAGTTTGGCGCAAAGGGTCCCCCTTGAACTGAGTTTCCCATAAGGCATTATTACCTCGCCAATTTTTTGCGTCAATAGTTTGTCCTTTTTCTGGCATGCCCGGTGGGACCTAAACTAATGAAATTTCCTTGTAGAGGAGTGTATGAGCCATCGGCCTATAACTAGATCCCAGACTGCAAATAACCCTAGTTTACTAGTACCTCCGCTAGGGACAGTCCAGACCGCAAATCAGTTAGTAACCATTCCATTCCCACCGCCATTTCCTCTCACCATGTTGCCGACTGCGAACAGAAACTATGTAGCATGGGATGCTGGAAGTTCCCTGGTAGCTCTGGTAGCGCTTGCTGTTTGGGGCGCTATCCCGGTTTCGGCTCTGAAAGCTCTTCCCAAATTTGCCAGAGACAACACAAAAATGCTAGTAGAGCATTTGTAGGATGTAGCGGATGTATGTATGGTACACGGTATTATAGCACATAATGTAGCCCTGAGGCTCCTCGTTGTGTCCTTCAAAGGTAAGGCTCTGGATTGGTATTGAACACTGACTCCTAATACAATTCACACTTGGGATGACCTCAGAGATCCATTCTATGAAAGGTTCTCGAATGACGGAGATCGTTCTTCATTATATTATCAGCTATCCTTCATAAGGCGAGCACCTTAGGAGGCTCTGACGGATTTCAATGCTCGATTTCACTCAAATTGGCAGAGGATTCCTATGACTATCTGCCCGACTCCAGAACTGGCATTCATATTTTATCTGAAGTTCATTAACCCTGACATTTCTGTGATGATTAAGTCTTTGGGAGTAGCCACTCTACCAAATGCTTATTCTACCGCTATCAAAGCTGAGAATCATTTGATAGATTGCAGAAAGTTGCCTCCTCGACCCATTATCCTGATATTTCCTAAAATATCAAAGTCCGCACAAGAGGTTGCATCGACTAGCGCGATAGCAACTCCCCAGTCGATGTACTCATATGCGGCCGCTCCTGAAAGCTTGGCTTCTACATCGGGTTCTTCCAAGGATGAAATAGGCGACCTCAAGGAGATGTTGCGAACTATGGTAAATGACATAACAACTCTCAAGCAGAACCAAGCAATGCCTCCACGGCCCGCATATCAAAACTATCATGGTGGGCGGTCTACTTATCAGCAAAATCAATATCAGAGTGTGCCTCGCACTAATCCACCAGCACCGACTACCAACCAAATGGTCCTGGTGCCTACTCTGCTCACAAGTGTGTCGCCAAGCTCGAGTAGGGAATTAACCGTGGGACAAAATAATCTTATTGATGATATCAATCCATGGTGTTTTCCCTGCAATAATGCACATATGCCCCTAAGTTGTCCACGTGGCAACTTACAACAGAAGGTGGCAGAGCAACACAGTCAAGGTATTATAGCAGAAAATGGAGGACATGCTTATGCCTCACCAATGGAGAGTGCGGTCCTTACCGTGCAAATGCAAGGAATGTCTTTAGAGCAAGAGTTTGACATTGCTCCTGATCATGTGCTCTTCTCTTGGATGGAAGATGAGGAAACGGTGTTTGCTAATGATGCATCCATATCTAAAACACTGTAGGTGCAATCTAACTATAACACACGCTCAAAGAGGAGATCCACCGGTGAGCCTGTTGTTTCACTTTCGGATAGCCTACAACGCAAAGGCATGTCTGATCAAATTCTTGGCGCTTCGACTATCTCTTCGCCTTCTCAACCACAGAAGGAAATTATTATAACAAGTGCAAAGGAGCAGAAATCTCCGAGCTCGTCACCTTTTAATGTGGTGGAGCAATTAAAGAAATCATCCGCTAATGTGTCTTTATGGGACATTCTAGCTATCCTAGAACAGAAGACTATGCTACAGAAGGCGCTTCAGCAAGAGATCCACTCAGTACCAACAGAGCCGTCTGCCAGTACAGAGGTGGTTTATCAAATGCCACTAGCTAAGGTTCTTGCAAAAAAAGTGAAGGAATCCCATGCGGAAGGCGGAGGTAGGCCAAAGCCTCAACCCTTCTTCTTGACTCTCATTGTAGGGGAAAAACTATTACACAACGCTATGATTGATTCTGGCGCTAGTACAATGGTTATGCCAAAACTGATAGCTGAAGCCTTGGGACTCAGCTACGAACCTATGAAGGGGGTGATGTAGCTGGATGGAAATAAAGTTGATATTGTGGGTGTCGTCAAAGCGCTTCCGTTAACTCTATTTTCCTGCCCAAGTATCACAGTCCCACAAGATACAGTGATCATAGATGTTCCTCCTATGTTTGGTCTCTGTCTATCCCGAGAATTTACTTCAAAGGTAGGCGGATATTTGTCTTTAGATTGGTCACATCTAATACTTAGGACCAAGCATGGTGCAAAAATGAAGATAGAATTGGAGGCTCTACATTCTGAACATGTGGCGGATGAGGCTCTGATCAATTTTGAGGCCGCACATACCTCTATCACTAAGTAGGACATGTATAGTGTCGAACTGCTAGAGGAAGAGAAGGTGAGTGGAGACCGAAATGATAAGGAAGATGCTCTGTTAAGCGAACACATAAACAATGATCCTTTCAGGAATTATCGTGCTACCGGATTGGACACATATGTGATTTATGATGAAGACTAGGTTCTTCTGAAGGTCGCCAAAGAATATGATGATAACCAAGCAAAAGAGCTGTGGACATTGTATTTTGACGGAGCAAGAAGCAAAGTTGGCGCTAGAGCAGGGGTATGTCTAATATCCCTGTAGAATGAAAATTTGTTGAGGTCTTTCCAATTCCAATTCGCCTGTTCAAACAACGAAGTTGAATATGAAGGATTAGTCCAAGGCCTAAGCCTAGCGGAATGAATGGGTATTAAGCAAATGATTGTGTTCGGAGATTCCGAGCTAGTAGTTAATCAGGTCTGAGGAATTTTTGCAGCAAAGAATGTCCAAATGAGATCCTATCAGCATCGAATTTGGGACCTAATTGAAGGTTTTGAAGCTTTCAACATCCTGACCATTCCCCGAATGCAGAATAGCGATGCAGATCGCATGGTGGTGATCGGTGCTCAGTTTGATCCTGTCTCTGACTTGCTTTGGAACAAATTTTCAGTGCGAGTGCTTGTTCGACCACCGATTCTTGACAATGATCAAAGTTGGCAAGTCTTTGAGAGCAATGAGCACATCGCCTTGTTTATCCAGCACTTAGGGGAATTTGCTGATCGACTTCAACCAAAGATCGCCGAGGCCTATGAGGGAAAAATTATGCAGCTCAAGTCAAATAAACTTCCGAAAGGGTTAGTTACACTCGAGAATTTTTTCGATTGTAATGACACCCGAAATGATAAACGAAAGTTCATGGCAGACGAAAGTGATTATGAAAACCTTTGGGTCTCCGATGGCAGGAATCTCTGGGTTGGAAAAGATGTCCCACATTGAGATAGAGAAAGGCTTATCAGTTTCTACAAAAAATATGGATTAGTGGCTTGGTCCTACGATGATCTAAAGGGATACAATCTTGGTATCATTCAGCACACTATTGAACTAACAGAAGGTGCAAAACCAGTCCAATAGAAGCAGAGGCCAGTCAACCGTAAAGTTGAGGCCCTAATGGCACAAGAGCTAACCAAGCTCATCGATTCACGCATTGTCTTCCCAATGAAACATAGTACTTGGGTATCAAACCTGGTACCAGTCAGAAAGAAGAATGGTGATATCCGCTTATGCGTGGACTTCTGAGACCTGAATATAGCGTCTCTGAAAGATCACTATCCATTGCCTTCTATGGAGTCAATTCTCCAAACTGTCGCAGGATCAGAAATGTTCTCTTTGCTAGATGGCTTCTCTGGCTATAACCAGATTCGAGTTAAAGAAGAAGATCAGCACAAGACTACATTTACCACCAAGTGGGGAACATTTGCATATGCTAAAATGCCTTTTGGTTTATCCAATGCAGGGGCAACTTTCCAGCGAGCTATGGACATAGCATTCAGTGAACTGATCAATAAGTTTATTCTAATCTATTTGGATGACCTTACTGTGTTCTCTAAATCTAAAGATGATCATTTTGATCATTTAGAATTAGATTTTCAAAAATGCCAAGAGTTCAGGGTTTTCTTAAATCCAAAGAAATGTGTATTCGGGGTACCGCAGGGTAAGCTGTTAGGGCATGTTGTGTCTAAAGAAGGTATTTCAATTGACCCCAAACAAGTAAAGACTATCAAGGAGCTTCCCCTTCTGGTAAATAAGAAAGGTGTCGAGTCTTTTCTGGGCAAGGTAAATTTCGTTAGCAAATTTATTTCTAATTTTGCGGGAATGATTAGGCCGATCACCCTAATGCTGAAAAAGGATCAAATTTTCAAGTGGACAACGAAAGCTCGGGAGGCTTTTGAAAAGGTCAAGGAAGTGATCTCCACAGCCCCACTGCTGATTAATCTAGATCAATGCAAAGATTTTATAATGTATGCCTTCAGTAGCAAGTCCAGTATTGCTACTGTTCTGACTCAAAAAGATAGTGAAGGAAAGAGAGAGCATCCAGTGGCATTCTATTCCCGAGCCCTAAAAGAATATGAGGCAAATTATAACTTCGTCGAAAGACAGGCCTTTGCAATAGTAAAGGGACTTAAAAATTTCCGCCATCTAATTTCCTACAACAAAGTTTTGGTATATGTCGCACATTCTAGTATATGTGAATACATCATGGAAGGAGAGATTACAGAAAAAAGGGCTAATTGGATTACCAAGATCCTAGAGTATGACATTGAGGTCAGGCCTACTAAGACTATTAAAGGCAGAGGACTATGTGAGTATATGGCACAGAACGAGGAAGTACTTGCCAAGGAGGAATAGCCAGAGCTCATCCTGATAAATGGATCGGGATCGGAAGATGAGTGGTTGACAGATAGAATGAACTTCATGCAAACTGGAAGGTATCCGCCAGGCCTCTCATCCCAAAAAAGAAGGTATTACCGGCTTCAGAATTGTGGATATACGCTGATAGAAGCAGTCATTTTCAAAAGAAATTTCAATGGTGTGCTCCTGTGATGCGTTACTTGAGGGGAGGCGCAGAGGATCCTCGACGCATTTCACAATAGCGACAAAGGTGGACATTTCTCCGCCAAAACTACCGCCATCAAGGTCCTGCGAGCTGGATATTACTGGCCTACACTTTTCAGTGATTCCTACTTTCTGGTAAGGGCTTGTAAAAAATGTTAGTTCTTCTCTGACAGAAGGAAGAATTCAGTGATGCCCCTCAAACCTATCGTGGCGGATGAACCATTTACGCAATGGGGCCTCCACTTCATCAAAATGATCAATCCGGTTTTTAGTGCCAGACATAAGTGGATTCTAATGGCTACAGACTACTTCACAAGGTGGGCAGAAGCTGTTCCCCTTAAGGGGGCAACAAAAATAGAGATTGTAGACTTCCTCGAAGCACTGGTGACAAGGTTCGGCCGTCTGAAGACAATCATTTCAGACAACGCTAGAGCATTTCTAGGTACAAAGGTATGTCACTTTGCATTAAAAAATGACATATTCCTTAAAGCTTCATCAAACTATTATCCACAGGGAAATGGCCTAGCCGAGTCAACAAATAAAAGCTTAGTCTGACTCCTTAAAAAGGTTGGCTCAGAGCATTAGAGGGAATGGCATAAAAATCTCCGAAAAGCACTTTGGGCAAATCGCATAACTCCTAAGCAAGTCCTTAAGACTTCGCCTTATGAGCTGGTATATGGGAAGGAGGCACTGTTACCTATCTCTATGGAGATCCCAGCAATATAGTTATTGAAATCCCTAGAGATAGAACAAAATGAAGCCATGGAGGTTCGGCTCGCCGAACTGTTGGAAGTACAAGAAAAAAGGGAGAATTCCCTAATAGCAATGACAAGCCGTCAATAGGTGGTCAAACAATGGTTTGACAAGAAGGCTTCCAACCAAGGTCTAAAAAGTGGAGACTTAGTGCTAAAATATGACAGCAGGGCTGCAAAGACAAGTCAGCATGGTAAATTTGATAGCCTATGGGAGGGACCCTTCAAAATCATTCAGTGCAGGCAACACAACACTTTTGAGCTGGAAAATATGGAACAAGAGCCTTAGGAGTCCCGATCAATGGGATTTATCTTAAGTTGTTCCATTAGGTATTAAGCTCTACCTTGTACAGATGTAAATAGTGCTTTTATTTTCCTTTCCTGTGTTTGGCCTGTTCTTTTTATAGAATCAGTTGTCTTTCTACGCATTTGCTTATTATCATTGGCGGGTAAAACACTAGAGTTGCTTTACACAAAATACACTCATGCATGGAGAAATAGCATACAAAATTTGCAAACCCAGAAAATTTTAAACATAGAAGCAAAAAGGAGCATGGATTTTTCCTTAAAACGAGAAGTATATATTTATATATATGTTCTTTGGTTACAAAATGGCTGGGATGCCAATTTCCAAAATGTACAAGTATCGGGGTATATTATGTACGATAGCCTTTTATCAGGCTTATCTAAAGTAGGAAAGTTACATTTTGAGCAAGCAGGCAAAGGGGTTATCTATCCAAAGGCATGACTGGCAGCAATCGACACATTCACTGTAGCGTCCACTTCTTCCTTGTCCACGGGCTCCTCGGCGACACTGGCAGCATCATTTGACGCAACCGTCATTGGTGATGAAAACACTAGGTTCCTGAAGTTAGTGTACCAATCTATGTCGTAGAAAGGTATCACATTGTAGCTCTGAAATAGGAAGTGTAGGGCCTGAGTAACCCTCTGCTGGTGCTGGTCACGGGTCTGCAGGCAGAATCCACTGAGGAATGGCAACCAAACAACGATAGCTTCTTCTTCGATAAAGTGACGCAGGTCGCTGGCGGTTGGCAGGCCTATCCCATATGCAGCATGTGCAATGACCTCACCAAGCCCATTCAGGTATTTTTTCGGGAAGATTTCTTTAACCAGCTTCAGGATAAGTGGTCGGGGAACGCAAATGTCCAACATGGATGCTACAAAGTGTGAGCATATGTCGGTATTCACCCTATACTTATCCTCATATTCTATGCAATCCTTGCCTAAGACCTACTTAATGGCTACCAGAACTAGCGAATGCTTGTTCTTCGTCATCTTTTTGAGCCTCCTAGTGGAAATATCATCTAGGAACGTCGTCTGTGATTTAAACAAGGTTAGGCAAATTGGAGTATCCATTGTTCTGACGCTGTCCCTAGTCTTCTAAGATAATGCCAAATTTTCTCACCACCTAACCTATGAAAGGACTTGCTTAGCACTCTGCTACTGACCTATTACCTCTTAAATGCTAAGTATGTTTTGCTCACTATCGATTGTCCTATTTATAGAAAAATTGACAAGACACATGCCAATCCGCCTCTAAAAAATGTGATGTTATGCTAGCTGCTATCTCAAAAGCCGAGTCTGCATTCGTTCACATTTTTGGGCCAGTACATCCATGATAGCACGGATCAAGGTGTGCTTAATTAAATGAGGTTGATTAATTAGTCTTAAAAAGGTGGCGCTTGTTGGTGAAAGGACGTATGGCCATAGGCTATTGTGTCACCTCTCAAGCGCATCTCAGAGCCCAAGGTGATACTCATATCTTTTCAGGTGGTGATCTTTTGCTTGGTGTAATCATTTTAGCCAGGATATTAATTGCCAGCACATGCTAACACAAGGTTTGAAGGCTAGTTGCAAGCTCCATTTCCAAGAAGATCAGGGCATATCACACGATCGTGTAAATACAATAATGAAATCCGGTTGCCTCAAAATGACGATCAGTTCATCTTGCACGAGTTGCAAGATTAACGGTACATGCCAAATTAAATGCAA
>VDFB02353493.1:285365140-285434090 GCA_007258455.2 Sequoia sempervirens | reverse complement strand
AAAGTCATCACCACAAGAAAACGCCTCCAAGATAGAAAAAACCGAGAGAGGTTTTTGTAGATGGTCCTAATACGATCCCATAGCCTTGAATGGAGATTTTGTAAACATCACGGTCTCCAAGAAATAGACCTTCAAAGATTGTTGCCTTTTAGCACTTTTGACTCTTAAGGGAAATCATCGGTCCAATGTAGCTCGGAGTGATTCGGCATATTTGGGTGCAAGATAGAACCATCCCTACCGTAAACGTACCCATCCAGATGTGTTGGAACAGTTTGTTTGGTCGTACGAGCTGCAGAATGAAAGTTGCACCACTTTGCAACTTTACACTACTTGCATCTGGCAACTTTTCCCTCCACTGAAAATTCATCACCACAAGAAAATGCCTCCGAGATAGAAAAAACCGAGAGAGGTTTTTGTAGATGGTCCCAACACAATCTGATAACCTCAAACGGAGAGTCTATAAGCATCACAGTCTCTGAGAAATAAACCTTCAAAGATTGCTGCCTTTTAGCACTTTGGACTCTTAAGGGAAATCGTCAGTCCAATGTAGCTCAGAGTGATTGGGCGTATTTGGGTGCAAGAGAGGACCATCCCTAGCATAAACGTACCCATCCAGATGTGTTGGAACAACTTGTTTGGTCGTATGAGCTATGGAATGAAAGTTGTACCACTTTACAACTTTACACTTTTTGCATCTGGCAACTTTTCCCTCCACTAAAAAGTCACCACCACAGGAAAACGCCTCCAAGATAGAAAAAATTGAGAGATTTTTTTGTAGATGGTCACAACAAAATCCCATAGCCTTAGATGAAGATTATGTAAGCATCACGGTCTCCGAGAAATAGACCTTCAAAGATTGCTGTCTTTTAGCACTTTGGACTCTTAAAGGAAATCGTCGGTCCAATGTAGCTCAGATTGATTCGGCATATTTGGGTACAAGAGAGGACCATCCCTAGCCTAAACGTACCCATCTAGATGTGTTGGAATAGTCTGTTTGGTCATACGAGCTGTGGAGTGAAAGTTGCACCACTTTGCAACTTTACACTGCTTGCATCTGGCAACTTTTCCCTCCACTAAAAAGTCATCACCACAGGAAAACGCATCCGAGATAGCAAAAACCGAGAGAGGGTTTTGCAAATGGTCCCAACATGATCCCATAGCATGATCCCATAGCCTTGGATGGAGAGTCTATAAGCATCATGGTCTCTGAGAAATAGACCTTCAAAGATTGTTGTCTTTTAGCACTTTGGACTCTTAAGGGAAACTAGTGGGCAACATAGTTAACTTCTTCACAAACTTGGTTTGAAGTAATTTCATTCTTTTTTGTGCATTTAAAATGGATTTTTAAGCCTTCCACCCTAAAAGTGACCTCTAAATAACTTCAGACACCTTAATTACCCTAAAACTGACCTTAAAACCGACCTCTCAATCACTTCAAACACCTATATTAAGCTACCACTCTCAAGAACAATGTAACAATGATACAAAATAATGCTTTGAGTTTGAAAGATGGGTCACTTTCCTACTTTGGGTGGGATTTCAGACTCTCTAATACTATCATGCATTTCTTTCATTCCTTGTGCCTCCACCTCCCACTTCCTTCTCTTGTGGGCCTTTGAAATTTTTCCTTTCCATTCGCATAACACCCTAATACCTTGACCACCACTTCTCAAACCATACATTCCTCTTTGGATCTTTGGGCCTTTTGATGATGTCTTACGTTTGTAAAAGAGCCAATGGGGTATCCTAATCCTCAAACCCCTAGATCCCCATTGTCTTGTGTCCTAACACCCAAGAATCCCATCGCCTGAACCCTTGATGTTGGACCTTGGGATAATTATTTGCTTGAACTTAAAGCAATAATTTCCCTAGATCTCCACACTCAAGCATGCACTTTCACAAAACCTCACCATTTGAATGGACTCCACCCATGACCATGACTAACCAAGAATGCAATTAATGGGCCCAAATTTGAATGTGAGAAAATGGCAAGAAACTTTGGACCCATGTTAGGCCTTCAACCTCTATATAAGGAATAAAACTTCATTAGTTTGGATAATCTTTGGACATCATCTCAAAAAATCCAAAATTGCAAAGTCGGACACTTGTGTTCACTTGTTGAATCTAAGGACAAAAACCCTTAGGTTATGGAGATTTTTTGACGAAACCCCATTGGTTTCCTAGAGTTTGGAGGATGAAACTTGTTTGGATTTGTGAGGGAAATTTCACATAAAGGTTACATCTGTACACCAAGCATAGTGGATTTCAGCATCCCAATAATTTTCTAAAAAAAAAATTGATCATTGTAATCTTGGTTATGAGCAAACAATTGAAGCAAAAAAATTGTAATCACCAAGTGAGTTATTTGAATTAAATACTCTATTCCAACCAACTTATATGTGTAGATCTATTTATCATATGTGAATGTTTTAGATCTAAATATCTTGTTTAAATGTTTTGGCTGATTTTCATTGAATTATTCCAAATCTAAGAAATTTGTATGAATAATTTAGTTAAGGATCATTGAATTTATCATTGAGCCTATGGTCAAATTTTCTCATCCTATGACATAAGTCTTGAATTGCTTTAATCAGTTCTGACAAGTCATGACCTCTTGATTGGGAAGGTTGTAACTCCCCCATTCATTCAGACAACCAAATGTATGTTTGTTGACAATATCAAATAAAACCTCCAGCCAGGGTCTGCTAGTGTAGGGAGAAGCAATGCATGAAATTTTCTTTTTGATTTGGGCTAAATGTGATTAGGACAGGCCTTGACAGGGTTGTATCAAATCCCAAGAGAGAGATATGTTGAGGAAGAAAATAGAGAAATTATAGTGAAAATGTGCATTAGCATGTCTCATTTTATTTATAGAAGAAAGTACAGTGCACAACAATCAAGCAAAAGCTAAAATCCATCTATGAAATAAATTACTCACTATCAAAACTAACCTTCAAATTAAAGAAGAATTTAAGAAGCTATATTTTCATATAACTTCTTCAAATGTATTTAAATTATTGTACAAGGAACATAAAATATTAGAGATGCACTTTCCAAGCAATGTTGTTTTCCTATCGGTTTATGTAAAACATAATTATTGTGGGGATTCTACTTAAGATTCAATTAATCAAGGAAATCAGAAATGTTTTGGAGTTTTGTTCTACCAATGCAATTATTTTCTATACTAGCCATTATGGAGAAGCGGTTTATACAAATTTTCTTTGTGAAAAATACATTGTGATTAAATTATTTGTTTAAAAGTTATGTCTTGCTTTTTATTTTCTAAAAGAATCCATATTTAGATGGTGTTGCAGTCAGATAAACATCTATTTTTCACAGAGCTCACAACTTTTAATAGTATTCTTTTCCTAAATTTCTAGGTCAAAGTGCATGATGATGTCATTTCATGCCTGCAAATAATTGAATCTTCTAGTCAACAAATGGTCACAACATCTTGGGATGGAATGATTAAAATATGGAACATTGATGAAGGCAGAGGTAGTTGGGCAACAACTTTTGGCTCATCTAAGAAGACACAAAGTGCCAGTAAGTATATGAAGAATGGTCATATGATATATTATTAGTATTCATATGGGAGTCTAGCCATATTAATTTTTTGAAAAAGGTGAATTTATGTTATATAAAAAAATTGATGGTTACAAATGGACCACCAAATTTACTAAGGCATGGGAAAGTTGACAAAGAAGAAAATCAGATGGTGTAGGGTTAATCATATGAGTATCTAGTTGTTACTTATGCAATGTGAAATAATGCTTTGAGTTTGAAAGATGTGCAATGCAATGTAATCAGCAATATGAATATAAACTACATAATATTTAACCATTCTTTTTATGCTATTGTACATTGATATTTAACCATTGCTTCAAAGAGTTTAATCATGCACATGAGGAGGAAACTAAATTTTGATTGTCAACTTCTATATATATATATCAAATTATCCAATAATCAAGTGTATGTCCATATACAAAAATGGCATCAACACCAACTCAAACAAAGTTTTACAATATGTGGCATATGCCATCTCGGTATCTATTCAAAATTTACATGCCAAAATGTCTATCTCATCCTAAACTACTGGTGGATCATCAAAATGGAGCCTCTTTGAAGCACTCATTGGCTCTGAAGGTAGCTGCACAAGAAAAAGTCAAACCACAATTGAGATTAGTTATACTATATAATTTAAAATTGAATAATTAACATAAAATCAATACACATTGAATTATAATTGAACTCTAAAATTGAAATCTTGATTACCTGAAATATATGTCTCTTTGAAGGGTCGGGAGTCCTAGAATATACCCCTCTCAAAGAACTAACCAAACCAACTTTTGTAATGTCAATCTATATATGTGAACAAAAACATGAAATTGATCCAAGTTAGCATAGAATTGTCAATAATAAGAACATATTTACCAAGCACAAAATAAAATAAACACATACCTCTTTAGGTTGATCTTTTTTTGTATCTCCTTTACGTGTCTCAACACCTCCTCCTTGAGGTGTTTCAACACCTCCTCCTTTAGGCATTCGAATACCTACTCCTTTGGGTGTTGTGGCACTTATCAACAATGATGTATAGCTCACAACCACCTGTACATAAAAATGACAAGTACATATGAAACTACAAATCTATGTCAATGTATGCATAATCAATAAAAGATCTTATAAATTTTAATTCAATCAAATTTGAGTTCAATTACCTTTCCCTTATCCAACACTGTGCCTCCATAGTCTAGAGAGTGTCGCACCTCGCTCACACTAGGTGTTTGCTACAATCAGAGAGTAAGATAAACATATAAGTTAATATATAATTTTATTATTAACAATTCAAATGACAAGCAAATATACAGTAAAAAAATATAAATGAGTGAGAGAAAATACATACTATGTGTGTGTCGAGGCCAAATGAAATGGCCCTAAGGGTGCTATCAGTCACCTGTGTGAGCTCCTCCCTAGACATTAACTATTAAATAGACCATGTAAATAAATATTAGTACTTGATACTATCTCTTATTAATATTCATTTTTTAAAAATGCAAGTTATGAATTTACACCTTAAATGTTACCTGTGTAACTACTCCAGTGTCCAACTCTCTAGCAGGAGAGGACTTCGTGGGGTGTGCTCCACTCCCCTGCATGTGATATGCTATAATCTCCACATCCTGGATGTCATAATCAAAAGTATCTAATGGATGCTCAGGGGGTTGTACAATAGGACCCAAACATATTTGCTGGAATGTATTGCAAATATGTGGCACACAAATATGTGGACTCGAGGAGGATCATGCAACAGCACTGGATCCATTGCCAAGATCACCAGACTATGGCTAAGCTACTGAAGAAGCATGGGAAACCAAAAGACCACTCAAAGAGTGAATGGCCTAGATGGTTTGTGTGGTTGCATCCTCCGTAATATCTAGATGTTGTACTAGAGGTGGCAAAGGAAGGGGAGGACAGGGAACATGTGGGCACCTAACTACTCTAGCTGCCCCTGGCCTATCCTGAGGCATACCTCTACCAACGCCCTAGAAGGGTTTAATGTCAAAGTAATTGACATGATGCCCTAACATAAACTTAGCATATAATTTTTTAATAAAGTAAAAAGGTACATCAAGATTATTGTTGGGTGGTTTATCAAAAACCATACACCAATGATCCCAAAAGTTATCTACTATGCCCCTATGCATGCACCATTTTATAGAAAGTTTTGGCTTGTTAACATTAACTGGAAAACCAGTGTTGGGGTTAATAAATAAAGAGGCTATTTGGGCTTTTGTTATTTGGAGATCTTTCACATCATCATAAGACATTCCACATGCATAATATTGCCCCATGGTTTCTCACCATGAATAAAATGCATTATGTTGGGTAGAGAGGGTTTCTACATTAGTAATTATTCTTGTCAATGTTGTTGACATATGGGATAATCAAGGGATTTTCCTATAAACATCACAAATGCCCCTCAATTGCTCCAATTTTTCATGAATTAATTGTTCAATTAATGACTGCAGAGGTGGTGAAGCATTTGGTATTTCTACATTTTGATTCTCAACTGGTGGATTTTCATCTTCAACTGGTGGATTTTATGCATTTTCATTCTCAGTAGCCATAATGCCTGATTAAAGTTAAAAAATAATTAATCTAAAATTAGACAATATAAATGAAACACTATTTTTAAATCAAAATCCATTAAAAACATTCATTTTTTAACAAAATCTATTTTGAACTCAATTGTTTCATAAAAATTCAATCAAAAACCCTATTTTGAAAAAAAATCCACAAAAAACATTCATTTTTTATCAAAATCCATTCTCAATTCAAAATTTTCATAAAAATTCAATCAAAACCCATATTGTGAAAAAAAATCCACAAAAAACATTCATTTTTTTATCAAAATCTATTCTAAACTCAATTCTTTCACAAAAACTCAATCAAAAACCCTATTTTTAAAAAAAAATCAACAAAAAACCATATAAAATTATTCAAATCTAAATCAAAATCGAATCAAATCAAATAAAAATTTAAAAACTTACCTTTCCAAATCAAATTTAGCCTAATCGGATATTCGTTACGCGAAGAATGGATGCACAGTGCGCCCGCGGGTTCTTCTCAGTCGAATGACTTTAAAAAAGCGACAAAATTTTTTAATATATGCTTTTTACAAATCGGATATCCGATTTGTAAAAATAGGTTTGGCGTTAGGTATGGTGACACCCGAGCCTAGAAAAAGTCAACATGTTCTTTTCGCATTTTTTTGATCGATGAAAGAAGTTTTTTTTTCGTCATTGCCACTTTTTGGCCCACCATTTACCTGCACATACCCATTAGTTGATGAACAACTAGCTCAAGAAGAAGAACAAAGAAAGAGAATTGAAAAGATAGTGTGAGAAAAGGAAGTTGTTGAGGCAAAAAAGAAAGTTGAAGAAGAGTCTCTTGCACTAGAATTAGAACAACAAAAGAAGGCTGAACAAGATAAGGAAGTAGAGGAAGAACTTCATGCCATGGATTTGGAATAGCAGAGGCTAAGAGACAAAGAGGAGGTTGCGTGAAAGAAAGAAAAGTTGCAGAAAAAAAAAGAGGAGCAACAAAAGGATTCCTAGCAGACTGTTGAGGTAATTTCTTCTACACCTCCATCATTAACACCTCCCAGTGTTCAACAAGTAATTACTCAGCCAACTGCTCCTAATTGGCTCAAGCTAAATCTATAAAAGAGACAACAAGTGCAAGCTCAACTGGTGACATGGGACGAGATGGTAGTGGAGATTGACAAGGTGAAACCAAGGAAAAAACCTCATGTTGTGCATTCCATAAAGTTGACTGATGAGGGAGATTTGATAGCAGAAATTCCTACCCCGATTGTTGACAAGGATGAAAAAAAATTACAGGTTGAATATTTTCAGATAAGCACTGTCAACCTGGGAAAATATACAAGAAATAAATAGATAAACCTAATTGATATTGTTGTCGCCACCACCAAATCAAGGTTAATCAAGGATAAGCATGTTAAAGATGAGCTTAAGGATCAAGTGGGGTAGATGAAATATTTTTTGAAGGAGTTGATTACATCCACTCCTAAGAAGCCCACACCATCAAAGACCCCTATTTTGATGAGTTGCAAGGAGGTGGATGAGTTGAATGATATGAAAAAGAAGGCCACCTGGTTTGATAATTGGTTCAACTTTTTCAGGTCTGGCATGGATAAGCGTCTAGATGAAGGATTTAAACACTATCATGTAGGCCTTTCTTTGGTTAAAATGATGGAATAATCTATAAGGAAATGGTGGGAGGAGGAAGAAAAGCTCAGGTAGTACTTGGGAAAGTTGAAGGTGATTGTTAAAAGTTCCAATGAAGAGTTGGTCCAGTCAGATTTTGGGTGATGAGAGCCTTGAGTATTTTTCAATGGCTATTAATGTGTTGGTTTTCAAAACCTAGAATCTCATTGAACAAAGAATAGCTATGCTCAAGGGAATTCTAGAAATATGGGAACGAGCAAGCATCTTTGAGGAAATTATTGCAAAACTCATTGACAAAAATTTACCTCTAGATCAAAGACTTGAATCATTGGGAGAAATAAAAGATGATTGGGAGGTGCGACTAGATAGGATAATAAAAGAAGGAGACACTGCTGAGTCAACACTCATAGATAGGCTACTAGACATCAGATGTGACATGTGATGGGTAATCATAGACATTGGCTAGCTAAGGGAAATAATTTCTACAGTGAAGAAAAATTTTGAAGACTCAAAGTTCAAAGTTGACTGGGTCGATGGACCCGATGATGATGCATTGAAATGGATTTTCTAGAATTATGAGGAGTATCATGTGATTCCTCATGATGATGACAAGTAAAGAAAAATATTTTGAATGCCTTTTTGGATAGCAACACTTCCACATAATTTTTTTAGTAGATGGACAACTCCAGATCAATTTTGGTGACTTGGAGATAGATCATGGTAATCAACAAAAGACAAAGTCAAAACACCAAGTCAAATTTTGGCTCAATAGACACAAGGAATACCCTTTCAGCACCTATAGTTCCAACAAAAGATAGTGTTGGAGTACAATGAACACTGAGAGGGGGGGTGAATCAGTGTTCATACACAAATTTTTCTTTGTAAATGCTTTTTCAATTTTGACTTAAGTAAACAATATGCATTAATAGAATAGACAACAGTATAAACAAAAAACAAACAAAATCATATGACACAATCATATGTCCTAAGTGGAAACCCTCCTGGGGAATAAAACCACTCGAAATGCCTCACTGGCTTAATCTCAAAAACTCATTGTATACAATGCCTCACCGGTTGATTGATATGTCTCACTGACAATGCTATCTCATTGATAGAGTTTCCAATGCCTCGCTAGCTAAAATGTCTCACTAACAATGCTATCTTACTGATAGACTTTTCAATGCCTTACTGGCTAAAATGTCTCACTAGCAAAGCAATGTACCTCACTAGCAATGTGTCTCACTAACAATATGCCTTACTAGCATATACAACTTCATAAGAAAGAAAACACTCAATTCAGGGGGTTTCCCTATTTCTCTACAATACATCAAATGTCTTAACCCTCTTCATCATACATACAACATCATTGAAAAAAAAAAAATCTTAACAGAGTATAAAATCAACAACTGTCGGCATATCTTTGTAGTGAACAACAGGGAATCATTTTTCTTTTTATTCAACTTCACTTTTTGAATGTCTTCTACATAGCATAAATAATGTCTCATATTTCTAAACTAAAGAAGAGAACTGCCATCAAACTATATGTGTTAACCATTTTGTAACTACTAACAAAATGCTTTCTCAACATGAGAAGCATTAAGGATTAACTATTCTTTACCCATCTAAGTTGACATGAGATAAACAACTCTACGCAAGGCAAACCCTTAACACATGACAACAAATGGGTAATAAAACTAAAAAAAATTAACCTTTAAAACCCTTAACAATATTCTAGTCTTTGTAGAACCTGATTAGGGTTTCAACCAAAACTAATCACAGCTGAAAAATAATTTAAGATTAAAGAACAAAAGAATTGTTATCTCTTTTCTAAATCAAGCTTTCTCAACAAAACACGACTATCAAAGTTGCTTGAAGAAAAAACTACTTCTTGTGCAAAGTTACCTTTCTCTTGCAAGCTCCCACACCCCGTTTTGAGCTTCCGGTTTCTTGCTCAATGGTGGTGCTACCATACCATATTGTTTGAAAAGAATGAGAAGATAATTAGGGAACACAATCATTTTTTTAGTGTCAACAATCCTCCACATGATCTTACAAAGCCTGAATGACTTTTGAAATAAATAAACCATGATGCTTGGTTGATATTTAAAACAAGAAAACATAATACCTTGTCGGTATGAAGACCACAAGATTAGAATGCTTGTCAAGTGGCCCCAAGTACCATGTTCAACAACTTTGATAATTATTGTTTCCTTAATAGGAATAAGATGTCAACTAATGCCAAGTTGTCAAACATAATATCATCTTATCAAATGATGCCAAAACGTCACCATATATGATCAAGAGTATATGAAATAAACATAATCATATTATGAATATAATGAGATCATGTGATAGCTGACCTAAATGTAAGTACCTGTTCAATAGAAAATATAATGGCTGTCATCAAGAACACAAACACCGATCTACCATCAAGAACATCTCAATCACGGAGCCTTATAAATGTGCCTTGTAAAATGTTAGATAACCAACCTTATCCTTAGGAAGAATCACCTTGAACCACAAATGCTATTGTCTTTTTCATTAAAAATGAAACTTTGCTAATCACATATGTCATGTGTCATATACCATGCAACCAAAGTGTAACACACCAATGGAATTCTGATCAAAATCAGCCTGTTTAGTTCTCATGTACACCTGTCAACTTTATCAAGCATACATCTAAGTAACATATCAAAGAGCCTAAAGAGAAACATCATGTATCATGTGATATCATCATGTGTCTTTTGGAAACAAGGACAAACCAAAATAAAGAGGAACAAAGAACAACAAATAGCACTTGGAGTTAATTGGGTGCCCCTATAATTGTGGATCCTATTTTTTTATAGGAGAGATTGATGCTAATTTTTTCTATAATTTAGAATTCTCTCCTCATTTGTAAAGTTCGGCTAATTGAAGTCAGGTTGGATACCTAGAGAGACTAGATAGATTTCAGTTCTTATAGCTTTTATGCAAGATACTCAAACACTTTTACATTTTTTAATTCAAACGGTTTATTTTAGAAGTTTGTTAGTTTAACGATGATGTTGATAAAAAATGGTTATTTGTATTCCAATGCATCTTGTTGTGCATAAATTTTTCTTATTTGATGGAAATCAATATAAGACTCTGAATTTAAAAAAAAATTATTGCATTATTTGTGAATGGGGTTTCTTGATGTTTGTTGATTTGTTAATTCTAGTAATGAGCTTATGGTATTTTTTTATTGAAAAAGTTTTTAAAAAAGTGATGATGAATGGTTGTATGCTTTAAATCTGCAATGTGAATGGATGCAATGGTATGGATTGTTTCATAAATTTTGTTGTTCTATGGTTTTAGTTAGGAAAAATGCTCATTATAAAGAATTAAATGTCTAAATTAAAAGGAATATGTGTTCATGTTTGTTGTCCCAAGCCTTGATCGATCTTTTTATGTTTATTTAAACCCCCATACATTAAATTACTTTGTTCTATCTAGTTTTTATTTGCTTACCAGTAGGCCCCTTGAATATTATGGTTGCATGGACCACTAAATGATAATAACATAGTTGAGAACCAACTATAGAGACCTTGGAAGATAGGTGGCTAAATTAGATCATTTGTCTTTTTCAAGAGAAATAGAGTAGACATATTATGTTTTAATGTTGTTGTGTTAATTGTGATCATCAACAAAACCTTGTTGTTTTCTAATGTCTACACCCCAACTGACCTGCCTAGTAAGGCTCATTTGAGGGATAATATATGTGTGAACCCCAATCCTAATACCTGCAAAACAATGAGAACAAACACATTAGATTGTCAATTGTAAGAAAGAACAAGGATTCCCCATGAAATCCATTCACAAAGCTTAAACTAGGAAAAACAATGAAGAACACAATGAAAACAATAAGATAGAGATTGAATCCTAATTAAGCTAGCAAACTCATGATCCCATGGGGGAATTGGTGCCAATTTGATGTGAAAATTGGCCCTTTCCCAACTCCTATGATGCAAGATTGATGTAGGTTGATGAATGTTGATGAGTGATCCACTTTTTTGATGCTTGATGAATACTCCAATGGAAAAACTTGCATAACATAGCTATGATTCAATGATATTTGATGGAAATGGCTAAAATATTTTAGCATAGTAACTTTGCATAATTTGTGGATGATGAAATGAGGAGATGAGCTCTTCATTTATAGATGAGATTGAAGGATGAATGTTTAAAATTGAGCAATGTGGGACTAACATTCATCCAATGGCAAGATGCTACTTATCAACCTATGAGTGGATGGAGGATGTGCAAGTTTGGAGGATTGTGCCAATAAATGCTTATTTTTGAATTTTGAATTTTGTTGAAATGACTTGCAAGAGGGAAGAAAGAATGCATTAAATGCCACTTGGCTCAAGGCAAAGGACATGTAAGATGGAGTTAAATACCTTGTTGTATGTACATGTCAACTTGGATTTTTGAATTCAAACTTGAAGAATATTCCAAAAGATGTCTTGTTGAGGAAAATAGGGATTTAATAAATCAATTAAATCTGTTTTCATGTGAAAGTGGAAAAAGCTAGAGGATGGGACATGATAGGAGATTAAATTAATCAAAGTTAATTAATTCAATGAGAGAGATTAGATGATGTGACAAATTTGACTTAGATTTGTGGATTTATTTAAATCAAATATGGGAAGAATATGATAAAAAATTAATGAAATTAATATTTTGATTTATTTAATTAAAAGGGATGATGTTGGATTAAACTAAATAAGGTTTCAATTTATTTAATTTAATAGATAGAATTTAGAGATTTAATCAAATAAAATTAATTATTTAATTAAATAGGGATAATTAGATCAAGATGATTAATTTAATTATTAAGGAGAGGTGACTTAATTAGATAATTGGTTTATTTAATTAAGAGAGGAATATTGATGAATTTAATCAAATAAGGGGATTTGATTAAATAGTTAGACCGAAGTATGATTTAGGATGAAACGATGTTAGTAGTCAGGATGAGATGCATAATGTCAATCGGTACATTTTACGTGTCTACATTTTTCCCCTCTTTGAAGCAATGCACTTGTTGCATTGGTTCAAAGAATAAACGATCTTGATCAAAGCCCAAAAAAATTGTTATTTAAATATCTTGGCCCACTACTACCTGGTGAGAGAAAAAATGCCAATATATTGCCCCCTCGAGAGATTGGACAAAAATTTCAATTTTTTGGGTGATTTCACGAAAAAAGAGGACAAGGTGCCCGACAGGTCCGAAAAGGCCCCAGGAGGCCAAAAACATGTCTAAACACAATAAAATGATGTAAAACAAGCTTTAACTAGACACAAATAGGCTCAAGGGTCCAAAACCCTACCAAGATAGCCAATTAGGGTGAAAAAACCCTAATTTTCAAGCTTAAAAAGTCTTCGAGGGGTCACTTTCAATTCATTTTCACACAACCATTTAGCATCCTTGAGATTTGAGCTTTGACCTCCTGACGACATGGCACAATGACAACTTTTGATGCACATTTCTGACCAAGTCCGGATATTCCAGCGGCCACCCGGCATTGGGGCACCGGTAAGTGATCCTTACTTGAGCTTTATTTTTTGCTTTTAACATTCATTTAATGCATTTAAAGGCGGTCATTATGTAGCGGCGCTATATAGTGCTTCTTAGAAATCAAACTGCATCGCTCAGTGTCAAATAGCATCACGAATATGGAGTTTTGAGTTTGAAAATAAACTCCAAACTCCGACGCTGGGCTCGTGGCCAGCGGGGTGATTTATAAACTGCAACGCGACGGTCCTGTTTCTTTTCAAAGTGCACCGCTGGGAAGGAAAGTGCTTTGCAGTGGTGCTCTTTTGGCCTTTTGTGCCCTAGCATCAAAGTTTGATTAAAAATAAAACTACGACACCTTCACGAATTGTGATGTTGGAGAGGTTTCTTGGATGCCTGGCGAAGAATTTGTCAAAAAATTTAACATGACGACCCTTCCTGATACAGGATGCGATGAGGGAGCTCTACTCTCGAGAGAACAGGTCACGGGATCTATTCGGTTATTTGTGGGACCTGAGTGACAGAGATCAGGATCGATTTCAAGACATGGGGCTATGGTACATCGCTTATGTAGCACCCATTTGCACACACCTTGGGATGATTTTAGTGCTTGTCGAGAGATGGTACAACAAGACCTCTTTGTTCCACCTTCCTACTGGCGAGGCCACCATCACCTTGGAGGACATTTGGCACATTTTATGATTTCCAATTCATGGTCGGTGAGTCATTTTTGATATGGATGAGGGGTAGAATGCCTACCACAGAGTCCTCACCACAGAGGACATCATTATTTGCAAGGGGAAGATCAAGCTTGAGCGGCACAAGGCCCTGGTACCACAAAGGACATCTATTTTTCTTGGGGGTTGGTTCTTCTTGCCTCTTTGTATAGAGATCTCCATGAGTATGTCTACCTCAATGTTAGAGCACTCAGAGCAGGGGTGACACTTCTCCATGTATGGGCGTGGGAGCACATTGCTCTCCTTCGACCGTAGATTGTTAGATTTCCAATGATGCCAGACAATCCTCTTGTATGGCACTACAGAGATGGTGTGTCCTTTACACACACAAGCGAGAATGGGATTCCTTATTGGATGAGATGCAGGTATTCACATGGTGACCATACCTTGGTCGGTCCATATGGGCCGATGATGTAGATCAGATGTTCTATACCCGCCAGGACTGCTTGAGGGTCCTAAACGAGATGTAGGTATTCACATGGAAACCGTACCTTGGTTGGCCCGAATGGACCGGCAATGTAGATCAGATGTTCTACACCCGCCAGGATCGCTTCATGCAGGGGTGAGATCATACCATGATAGAGAGATATCTTCCCAAGCGCGTGCAATGTCAGTTTAGTGAGCCCCAGGATCAGTCAGACGATGATTATGTGGTCGTCTTCACCTACACCATGTCACAGGTATCATGGGGGCAATACATTCCTGCCTTGAAGGTCATTGAAAGATTCAGACAGTTAGTAGCTCGGCCATGAGCTTACGATCAGGGGCTTGTAGATCTAGATATGACACATGCATATAGGGATTGGTTCTAGCCTCCCCTACATTTGATGATTCTAGGAGCAATCCCCAATTGGCAGAGAGTGAGAAATAGAGGGGGAGGATGAGGAAGGAGGGATGGTGCACAGCAGGAGCAGCCAGTCAGGCCTCCAGTTTAACCAGGTCAAGCAGATGTATCGATGCCAAATTAGGAGTAGGTGCTACCAGATGTACCACCACGGGCTGAGGATTAGCCTCACGTATAGCCTCCACAAGCATAGCCAACAGTTTAGCCAGTAGGGCAGGTGGATCCCCAAGATGCGTTGATTGCACAATTGTAGGCCCAGGTGTAGACCGTGACAGCCGAGAGGGATCAGACTAGGACTGAGAGAGATCAACTTAGGGATAAGAGGGATTAGGCCATTCAACAGAGAGACTGTAGAGCTACAGGCAACTACAAAGTTGGATCAGAGACAACAGTTGGAGAGCATGGAAGCCTCGTCCTCTCAGAGTACAGTGTCGGTTCGATCCTACAGGGATGTTGTCCAAGAGGCCGAGTATTATGAGATGCATTATCACGAGGCCGTACCCAGAGCAGCATTGGTCCCAGAGTACTCATAGTGGACCAGTCATAGACCAGCAAAGGGTCATGATGATAGGGGCGAGGGCAGCATATAGGGGGTAGAACTTGATTGAGATGATACTTTGCGTGCCTTATGGGCTCCTTTTTGATAGCCTAATGGGCCTTTTTGTACTGATTGACATACATGTATAGTGATCTGACTATTTTGTACTATGAAAGTTACATTATTGATGATATATATATGAGCCAATGATGATTTTGATGCGATGTGATGTGTATCATTTATTTATGCATGTGTAGATGATTTTATTTCTATATGTTGTGCAATGATGTTATGGTATATTTATTTCCAATGATGTATGCATTATGATTATGACCAACAAATCTATATTATGTGGACTTCTGATATGCAGATGTATTTATGTGATGTGTAATGATGCAAAATAATATGATATGTAATATGCAATATGCAAAATGATATGGAAAATGATCTATGGTGTATACGCGAAATGATGTGAATCATGCTTATAAAATGTCTATGGATGGATGTATGTTTTGCATGTGATGGATTCTTGTATGTTCCAATTTATGCTTATAATGATGTGGAATGATTGATGCAATGAAATGTAAAAATTATCATGATGCTATTTATGAGATGACATGGATGATTAATGCAATGTGAATGCAATGGTTGTGTTTTATATGATATAATGCAAAATGAGATGGTTTTCTAAGATGCTTAGAATAACAAATATTATTATCCTAAACTTATTAAATGATAAATGTAATGTATGTGATGCATTTAATGTGATGCACTATATGCAATGATATGACGATGTTTTATGCAAAATGAACGTAATGTGTGAGATGACTTTATGATGTTATGAAACTATGTATGCAATGGATTATCTATAATGCTTATGTATTTATTATGTATGGTTTATGCATTAGGTGGTAATGTTTATGCAGATGTTTACGCAAATGAATGTTATGGAATGATTTATGTGATAAATGTAATGTGGTGCAAACAATGGATGGAACGTAATGAGAAATGGATATGCTAATTTTATGGAAAAATGCTTATAATGACATGGTTATATGATGATGGAAATGCAATGCATGTGTTTCCTATATGATACGTTTATGCAATATGCTAATGATTTGTGGATGTAGGATCGATGAAAATGAGGATGATGATGATGATCAACTATCATAGTACCTTGTTAGCATAAAAAGAAAAAAAGGATGAAAGAGAAGAATTCATTTCAACACGACACAAGATGATGAAAATGCAAATGATGATGATTACTTGCCGAGGAGTTGAGATTTTCAAAGGGCCAATTTTCTTATGTTTGATAACACACGTGGTACAATGCATCAAAGTATAGAAAAATAGGATGGTGTTGTACCTAGTGTGATGGACTTTGACTAATAAACAGATAGGAGTATCCTTGTTGACACCTGACATACGAAAACCTTGCTAGGATGCACTTTAGAAGTTTCAAACACCTTGGACCAAGACATGGAAAGGTATAACCTATCAATGTAATAGTCAACAAGTTGTTCAAAGCCTCCTCCATACATACCTAACAAAGCAAGTATTCTCCAAGGTTATATTACAAGAATTCCCAACAAGCACAATAGACAAAAGATAATGATCATTGCCCCATTCCTATTTCTCTAAATCCTCTTGTTCAGATATCATCGAGAAGTCCTTGGAATGAGTGTAATAAGATAAGTTAAAAGGATAAAGACCAAGTAAACAAAAAAGTTGATGTTCTTCAATACCGCTAACCAAAAGGGGATGTGTTTTTAAGGATAAGAACCAAAAACTATTGCTAAAAGATAATGCCCATTGTAGGAAGGATTCATCCTAGGACATGTTAGTGGATGGTGGCACGCCATTTTGTTTATCCTAAGAGTTCTTTCAAATGATTGATATGGGACCAAATGGATGATGAGTTATCAACACAAAGAGTTGACCAACTTGTTTACTTACTGACTTAAACCTAAGACTTGACGTTTTGAGTTTTCACTTTTCACCTGCTATACTTGTTTTTTATTATCTTACCGAAGATCGAGGATGACGATCATTTATTATGAGTGATGTTATTTTGGGTGCAATGCGAGATGAGACGAATGGATTTTTTTGAATATTTGGATGTTTTTTATCTTTTTGAGATGTTTGGAGGTTGTTTTTGGTATTTTTGAGATTTTGCAAATGTTTTCATTTTTGATTTTCTAATGTTTTGGGGTTTTCTGAGATTTTGACCTAGAGACTAACCTAAAGACCTATCCTAGGGGCCTCAAGGGCCGATCAAAAGATTAGCCTTTCCTACGTTATACACGTAGAGACCACGTAGTTTGACTGATAAGTTGACTGATTTACAGATGAAGATATACATCAGGAGATGTCAGTTTATTGTGACGAAATCCTAAAGGATTGACCTAAGTGTCTTGGGGGATGATCAAAGATCAACCTTGCCTACGTTCAAAGCTTAGAGATGATGTAGTTTGACAAGATGACTTTTTTTCTACTTTTTGACTGACTTTTGACCTATTTTGGGATTTTGTTATGTTTTGAATGTTTTTGGATTTTCTGATTTGAGGACTTTAAGAATATACACGAATCTGTTCCGATAAGAACATGCCCCTAGTGTGATGCAATAGGCTACTCCAATAATGGCAGGACAAACTAACCTTGAGGATGGGCCGTGTAGTACTAGGAGGGATCATGATATGAAAGTAGGACCAAGCTATGGTGTTGATGCAGGTAGATTAGTGATGGATGAAGATCCGAATGTGATAGATGATGGAAGCATAATGGATGAATGATGTAGAACAAGCTGTAAAGATCCTAATGGATGGAAAGTACTGATTTACACAAGATTACTGTTTTCTAGGTTTTCACCAAGGTACTTGCCCAAAGTGCCACCGAAGTGGTTTTCACTAGAGGACGATTTTTTTTCTTTACTATTTTTTATCCTTTTCTGATTTTTTTGGATTTTTTTCTTATTTGATTTTTTTGTTGTCACTAAGACACCTATTTGCCAAGATTTTGCTGAAGTAACCATTTTTTCAAGACATTTTATGATTTTTTGGATTTTTTGGTTCTATACCTTGAAAGATTTAGGCATAAAACTTTTTGAGATGAGAGCTATTCATGAGCTCTTGTAGAGGTTCCCCTTCGGGTGTTGATAACTAATATGCCCCTGATTTATAACTTGTTGTGATAACAAATGGTCCCAACCAATTAGGTTCAAATTTTCCTTTGCTGCTTGGGTTTGGGACATTCTTCTGATTCTCTTTTAATACCAATTCTCCAACTTGGAAAATCCTACTTTTGATTTTCTAATTGTAGCTCTGTTTGAGTCTATTCTGATAGACTTGCAAATGATTCAAAGCATCTATACATCACTCATCTAGTAGCTCTAGCTCATTTAGCCTTGATACTTCGTACTCTTTATCTATGATGAGGTTTTGTAGTGATATCTTGAGTGATGGGAGCTCAATCTCAATGGGGAGTACTGCTTCTAATTCGTAGACCAGGGAGAAAGGAGTGGCACCGGTGGGTGTGCGGATGCTGGTTCGATAGGCCCAAAGGGTGGGATTAAGCTACAAATTCCAATCATGACCTACGTCATTGACTATTTTCTTGAGGATTTTAAGAATGGTTTTTTTTGGAGCTTCTGCTTGGTCATTTCCTTGGGGATAGTATGGGGTGGAGAAGCGATGTTGGATTTTGAATTTTTTACATAAGTCATGAACCTCCTGATTCTTGAATGGTGTCCCATTATCTGAGATAATGGCTTGTGGAACACCATAGTGACAAATGAGATAGTTCAAGATAAACTTTGAAATTTGCTTCCTAGTTATATACATCATGGGTATGGCTTCCACCCACTTAGTAAATTACTTTGTGGTGGTTATGATGAATTTGTTGCCATTAGATGAAGTGGGTGTGATTTTTCCAATGAGATCGAGTCCCCACTACGAAAAGGGCCATGGTGTGACAATAGGATGAAGCTCTTGAGCTAGAGCATGGATGAGGTCCCCGTGTTGTTGACATTGTAGACACCTTCTGGCATAATCATGTGCCTCTCTTTCCATTATGGGCCAATAATATCCCATCCTTAGCAATTTCCTGGCTATAGTCATTCCACTCGAGTGTGAACCATAGATACCGTTATGTACTTTAGTTAGAGTAGTTAATGCCTCCTCAGTGTTTAAGCAATGCAGTAAGGTTCCTTCTATGCTCCTATGATATAAGATATCTCCTAGGATGACGAATCTAGATGTCCTTCTAACAAAGGTTCATTTTAGGTTTGAGGGTAAGTCGGTGGGTATGACTCCTATTCGAAGGTATGTGTAAATGTCGTGGTACCAAGGATCACTGGGACCAACAATTTCACACATGAATTTTGATTTTGGTACCTCGAATGCAGGCATGAGAAGTTTCTCTATTAGGAATTCATTTTTTGGAATGTTGTGGGGGATATCTAGTAAGGATCCAATTGTTGCCATGGCGTTTATTTCTCTATTGTTGGTTCTGGGAATCTGCTCAAATGTAATTTCGATGAAAGATTCTTTGAGAGTCTCCACCAATTTCTTGTATGGAGTGAGCTTATCATCCTTGGTTTGGTATTCATCATTCACTTGATTTATTATCAATTAAGTGTCTTTGTATACTTTGAGAGCTATAATGTTCTGTTGCACTGCTATTTTGAGACCTATGGTTAAAGTCTTGTATTTTGCAATGTTATTGGTGCATGGAAATGCCAGTTTGTAGGACCTTGGTATGCAATCCCCTTGTGGGGTGATAAATAAGATCCCAGATCCTAATCCATGCTGCGCATATGAGCCATCAAAGTATAGTTTCCAGTGGTCTGCTATGTTGAGATTGAAAATAGATTCATCTAGAAACTCTGAGATGAGAGGATTCTCTGAATAGATTGGTGCTTCTGCAAGTTGATCTATGATGACTTGGCCTTTGATTTTCTTCCTCTCCACATACTCAATTTCATACTCTGATAGTATCGTCACCCATTTGGCCATTCTTCCTATGAGCAATGCCTTTGACAATAAGTATTTTGAGAGGGTCGATTTTGGCAATGAGTTTTATTTTGTGTGCCAACATGTAATGTTTGAATTTATGCGATGCAAACACTACTGTGAGGCATGCTTTCTCAATGAATGAATAGTTTAGCTCATTCCCAACCATTCTTTTGTTGATGTAGTAGATAGCCCTTTTTATTACATTTTCATCATGTTGTGCTAGGAGAGCTCCAAGGGCTATTGTTGTTGCTGATATGTAGAGAATCAATGGTTTTCTTGGGATTGGTGGCATTAAGACCAGTGGTGTCAGTAGATATTCTTTGATTTTATTCAATGCCTCTTCACACTTGGTGTCCCATTTTTATGCTACTCCCTTGTGGAGTAGGTGAGAGTATGGGTTCTGTTTGTCCACCAACTGTGCTATAAATCTTTGAATGGATTGGAACTTGCCTTGGAGACCTCTCAATTGCTTTAATGTTTTTGGTGCTTCCATTTCAAGGATTTCTTTTACCTTTGCTAGATCTACCTCGATACCTCTCATTGACACTATATATCATAGAAATTTTCCTAATTGTACGCCAAAGATGCACTTCTTTGGGTTTAATCTGACCTTGCACTCCTTGAGCCTGTCAAAGATGGCACTTAAGGTTGCTATGTGATATTTTCTCTTTCTGGACTTGGCTAAAATATCAACATAATCTTCGACCATCTTATGAATCATGTCATGGAATATCAATGTCATGGCCCTTTGATATTTTGCTCATACATTCTTTAAGTCAAATGGCATTATATTCTAGCAATAGGTCCCCCATGGACAAGTGAAAGTTGTTTTATGTTGGTCCTCTTTAGATATGATGATATGATTGTACCCTGAGAATCTATCCATTAGTGACAACATCTCATGTCCAGCTGTCATATCTACAATCATATCAATGTTTGGAAGTGGGAAGTCATCTTTTGGACATGCTTTATTCAAGTCTCTGAAGTTTGTGCAGATTCTGATGTTTCCATCAGGTTTTGAAATAGGCACCAAGTTTGATACCCATTCTGGATAATCTATTGGTCAGATGAATCCTGCATCTAATAGCTTTTTTAGCTCCATTTTGACTAATAAGGAAATCTGAGGATGCACTTTTTGAACCTTTTGTTTAACAGGCTTTGCTTCTGGGTATACTGCTAAGTGGTGTACCATGACCTCTGGATCAAGTCTAGGCATGTCAGCATAGCTCCGTGCAAATTTTATCTATCTCTGTCTTAGGAAAACTGCAAGGAGTTCTTGCTCTTCTTATAGTAATGATTCTACATAGAATGTGATATGGGGAGTTTCCTCTATTCCTAGGTTGACCGGATTGCATTTTTTTCTAGGACTGCTGACTTTTCTTGATAAATAGCTTGGAAAGGAAGATTGAATCCCCCATCCTCGGGTGCCTCAGAGAGGTTTTCATTATTGGATACATCCTTTATTTTTACTTTTTCCTGGTTGGAGAGTGCCACAGTGTGGTTTTCACTCAAGGACTTAGATATGATTCTTAATTTTTCACTTTTGCGACTAAGGGATTCAATCATTTCCCCATAATAGGCATGTGTATCTAGCTCCATTATGAACCCTACTTTGTGATCCCCACATGGAATTTTTTCCCATAGTCCCATGAATGCTAAGAGCGCCTCATCATTTTCAAATGTATCAAGAACTGTTGGTCCTCATTGGTCATAGTCAATGAGTTGGGGATATACTAGGTGGATGTCATGATTTTGGTGGTTTGATTCAAAAGATAGGGTGCTAATCAGGAAAAGAGTGGTGTCCTCGAATAGCCTAGGTAGATTAGATGTGGGATCCTCATCATCACTACTACTACAGACATTAGTTATATCAAATGTAAAGTTATCTATAACGTGACCTGTAGATACTGGTAGGCATAGTTCTGCTACGATTGGCAAAGGATTATTAACCCTTCTAACTAGAGGAATTTGGCCACGTATGGTTATACTCAGAGGGGTACATCCAAGGCCAATATTTGTTATTGCTCACATCTCTGACATGATAGGTATTATAATCCCATTGTCATTTCTCCCAAGTCTTTGATTTCTTTCATAGCCCATTGCGAGCATCATTTGTAGACCCTTGCTTCTATCATCCATTGGTAAATCAGCTATTGGTCTTTCATCTTGATATAGCATATTAGATGGATCTACCTCAATAACATCTCATCCAAGATCTCCCCAACTTGTAAAGTTGGGATAGTCTTTAGGAGACGTTTGAGATGTGGAGGATTCATTTATTTGCTAACGTACCCATGACCTAGGAGATTGTGGTAACTCTCCTACCACAAAAGCATTATTAGGGAGCTTGTAGTTTCCACAACCATTATCTTGGATGATGACCTTAATGTCAAAGATGGTGGGGATGGTGGTAGTGGTGGGTGTCTTTGTCGCAAAGGTGGATGCAAGGGTGGCGGGATCAATGTATGGTGTAGATGGGCCATCATCATTTTTTGGTACTTGGGGGATTTTATAGTGCTTTTCTTCAAGGATTTTGCAATAAGAGAAAGGTTCAAGATCTCCATGGATGGTGACTTCTTGTCCCTCATGTGTGAATTTCACGCATTGATGGAAAGTTGATGCTACTGCTTTCATCGCATGAATCCATGGGTGTCCTAGGAGGATGTTATACAGCAAGTCGAGGTCCAAGACCGAACAAGTGGTTTCCATGATAGTAGGCCCTACTTGAATAGGGAGTTTGATTGTGCCTTGGGACACTCTTTCTTGATCATCATATGCTCTTATTGTGATACCCTTTCCATTGTTGATAAAATCTTCTGAGATTTTCAAATGTTTGATGAGGTTGAGAGAACAAATATTCAAGCCCGCACCTCCATCCACCAAGACCCTTTTGACTTTTCTCTTATGTACTATGGCTTCTAAGTGGAGCGCACGGTTGTGAGATGGTTGAGCGGGGAAATCCTGGTCATAAAATGTGAGGATATTTGGCATAATGATATTCCCAACCATAGCTTGGAATTATTCCACATTAAGATCTGCGGGGATAGTGGATGAAGCCAATGCTTCCTCAAGGATTTTCCTATGGGAATATGATATTTTTAGTAACTCCATGATGGAGATTTGAGCTAGCATTCTTTTGAACTAATCAAGGACGTTATATCCATTAGGGAGAGATCTAGATGCAAGGACTCTATTTGGCTGGGATGATCCTACGATGGTGACTTTTCTGCCTCTTATGGTGACTCCATAATTGGCATGGGAACCTTTGATGGCGATGACTGTGTAGTATTCATCTAGGGAGGTGACGACAGTTTTGTACACATGATTCATGTTTGAGTGGGTGCCTTTCCCTTTATCAGTGTTATTATTATTCCCTTTATTGTTGTGATTAGGCATCAAATTCATGTATATCTTAAGGTCTTGATTTCCTATTGGTTGTTCCATGTTTATAATTCTTTGATTGATGAGATCTTGAATTACATTTTTTAGTCTCATACAACTGTTCATGGTATGCCCTTTTATTTTATGGAAGTCACAAAGTTGATTCTCATTATACTAAGGAGGTTTCACATCCGGTTCTTGGTAATTCTTGTATGTGGGCGCTTTGTTGAGTTTTTCATTTATCAGCTTCTTCATGATGACTTCTAGTGGTTCCCCAAGAGCGGTGTATTTTTGCTTAGGGTAGCTCTTATTCCGTTGGGGTGGTCCTCTTTGATCATTGAGATTGTTAATTGTTAGATTGTTGTTTGGTTGTTGTATTGCTTAATGATTGTTTTGGTATTGGATTTGGATTTGTGGTGCGGGTGTATTTTGGCAAGGGGCACTAATGACCACTTTGGTGTTGACAACACTATCATTAGTAAGATTTTTGTTCCTTTCCCACGCACGAGGTTTATGATTGTAATTGAAGGATGGGCGGTTGTTTTGCTGTTCAGGGTATGAAGTTGATCCTGCAGGTTGTGTCATAAGGGCTTGTTCGATCCTGAGCACCTTAGAGATCAACTGATCATATGTGGTCATCCCTTGAACCTTGAGATGAAATGCCAAGAGGCCGTCAAGGTTGAATATAATGGTGCAAACTTGTTGTTCCTCAGGCATGATCCATTTTCTCTGATTGGCCTTGGATCGCCACCATTGTAGGAATGAAGCAAATGATTCACCCTTACCTTGTTTCAGAGCTGAGAGTTCTTCTAGACTAACATCCATTGCAATATTGCATGCGTAATTTTTAATGAATGCGTCTATAATTTCTTGGAATGTTATGATATCTATGGGTAGGCGAGAGAACCATTCCATAGCATCACCAACCAAACTCCTAGGGAATAGCCACATCAGATAAGTATCATCGTATGCAACTTCCATGTAGTGAACTTGGAATTCCCTGATGTGATCTTCAGGGTTTCCCATCCCACAATATTTGTCAAACTTGGGGATCTCAAATCCCTTGGGGAATGGTTTCATCACTAGGCTCTTGTCGAATGGGTAGGGACACAAGTTGCTTGGTGTCTTTGAGGTTCACCCTGATTGAAGATCAAGCACTTGTTGCGAGAGCAACCTGATTTGTGTTGTTACGTCATTTTGCAGATCAGGGGGTGGGATGAAGGTGTTCTAGGGTGTTTCAATTGTGGATTGGATGGGTGGGTTGGTTAGTTTGTTATTTGATGGGATTTTCACATTGTGTCGAGCTAGGTATGCTTGCACTTGTTGTTGTATAAACAACACTTGTTGTTCTTATTGTTGCTACTCTAAGATTACTTGCTATTGTGCTTGTTGTTGCACTTATTGTTGCTATGCTAGGATTGCTTGTTGTTGTGCTTGTTGTTGTTCCAACAATTTTTTTTGTTGGGCTGATAATTCAACTACTTCTCGTTGCTCTTGATATTGTTTTATTGCTTGTTGATATGCTTGTAATTGTGATGCTTGTTGTTGTGCAAGAAGTTGTGCTTGTTCTTTTTCTTGTTTTACTTGATATTGGACGTGCGCCTGAGCTTGAGCTTGTGCTTGCGCTACCTATGCTTGGGCTTGTTCTTGTGTTGCTTGTTGTTGCAATAGAATTTGGGATTGAGCAGCCTTTTGTGCTTGTAATGCGGCTTGGGCTATTTGAGCAGCTTGTTCGGCTTGCACAACTTGAGTGGCTTGTTGTTGTTGCAATAATGCTTGGGCTGCTTGGGCAGCTTGCACAACTTGAGCGGCTTTCTGAGCAACTAGTTGAGCGGCTTTTTGTTTTTGCACTTGTAGGAATCCCCTTTGAAAAGCAGCTTGCAATGCCATGTTGTATTGACTTGATATGCTGGAAGTTGGTGCTAGATTTGGAATGGTGTTTGTGGAGGTGGTGAGTGGTGATGTCGTGTTGGTGGTTTGAGTGGTGAATGGTGTTGTTGATGTGATTGGCCCTTGGGATACCATGCTTTGAGATGTTAGGGGGGTGGCAGATGATGTTGTGATTGCTTGTGTAGTTGTCATCTGTTGTTGCGATGTTGATGGCAAGTTTTGCATGATGTTTTGATTGGTGTTCAAGATGTTGGTTTGATTGATACTTGGTAAAGGCGGAAGCCCTAAACTAAGTAGAGGTGTGGATAATGGTGGTAATGGTGGAAGAGATGAAAATGTGAGTGGTGTGAGTTCTTGAGAAAATTTTGTGGTGTCAAAAATGCCCCTAGGTCTGAACATGTCTCCTTCCTCTTACGAATTTGTGAGGAGAGAAGTTTGAGGTGTTGCACAAAAGAATGATGATGATGGATCATGATGGAAAGTGAGAGGAACATACTTGTGTAATGGATTTTGGGGTATTTTTTTTACAAGATGGTAGTTGCATCCAAGTCTTTATTTTTAACAAGGAGGTGTGTTTGAATAGCATTAAGAAATGCATTTCCCTTATTAAAATTAGGTTGAGTTGGAGAAAAAGATGTGATTTGTGATATGTTTTGAGTAATGCTTTGGGATGGGGGTGTGGATGAAATTAGAGGCATTCCCTCCAAAGATGGTTCTACTATAGATCTTGTGTCAAAATCATAAGGTAATTTGGCCCATTTTTTTGCTAGTTCAAACACGTAAAGTCAAGGGTCAAGCCTCATCATGATGTTGATGATCTCATGATTTTTCGGATTTTGGAGCATTTTAGTTATTTCTTCATGCGACATCCCAAAGGTAAGGTTTTCTTGATTTTCTTCTTGTGGGTTTTGTGATGATGATATAGTCAAAGGATTGCTTGATTCGAAAGGATTCAATTCTGCATTTGTTTGGCTTAGATCACTTGAAGCGGGTGTTTCTTTGTTGGCTTCCATTCTCTTCTTATATTGAGATCTAGTTTGAACCATAAAAAAAGGATCAATTTTCAAGAATATGGGAGATGAATCTCTTAATTCCTTGGATTCATCTTTACTTTGTGCACAAAATATAAATTTTTAGGATATCTAGAGGATAGAAAGGTGGATGATGATGTGGATGTTTTGATCTTTTGATAAATCTTGAGGAGAATGCTAGAATTTTTGGGATTTTTGGATATGTTTCAAATTTTGATTTTGATTTGATTTTCTTTTGGGATTTTCCTTGATTGATTGATTTTGGTTTGCTTTGATTTTGAACAAATAGACCTTAAGATGTTGAATGATTATCTAAGGGGTAGATTTTCTCAAAGGATGATAATTTGAATATGTGTAGGGAGAAGGATGCATCTACCCACACGTATTCAAACAAGATGATAATTTAACCAAGTATATGAAGAAGGATGCATCTACATATACCTAGCTAAACAAGATGGTTTGATAACTTTGAATAAGCATATGCAAAAGGATGCATCTACACATACCTAGCCAAAGGTGATTTGATAATGATTTCAAGTATTTTGTCTCAAGGATTTGATGATTTTGATTTTTCCCAAAAATCCTAGCATGAAGGATAGTTTCAAGATTTATCAAAAGGTGATAATGAGATGATTTTTGTTTTGATGTTTGAAGGATGGGTGAAAAGAGATTTTGACTTCTTTTGATCCTAAGATGAACCTAAAAAAGAAACCTTCTTTACCTAAACCTCGGTATTTAAGAACATGCAATGCTTCTATAAACCTTTATAACCAAGAAGTGGTTCAACTTGGGCATACATTTCTAGATTTTGAATCAAAGATTTCCATTTTTTGGATTTTGACTTTGAGGTTTCAACACATGTGAGAGTTCATTTTGTTTAGCTTTTCTTAGTGACTTTATTTTACCAAAAACACTTCTTTGATTAAGTTTCCAAACTAGATGTCCAATGTCTTAATTTCTTCAAATCCCGCAAAATATGTTATGTGGAAATTTGATGAATTCAAGGAAAGGGTTACCTATTGTTTAACTTTAGTAGACAAATTGAGATGTAATCCAAATGTTTAGAAACCTCTAAGGATAGAATCCCAAGGGCAAGAAATAACATATGGATTGAGTCAATTGTATTTGTCTCCTAAAGGGTTTGAAATTTTGATGATGATGTTTAAGTGTTTGTTTCCAAGATGTTTTCAAACAAGAAAAGCATTTTGTATCCAAGAATAAATACAACCCTATGGATGTGAAACACAATATTTGTTGGATTCCCACTTGGACAAGTCTAGCTATGCTTATCTTTAGCGAATGGTTAGATGCTTGACCCCACTAGCTCCCCTCCATAGCTCATTAACGTCAATCAGGGCAGCCAAGTATAAACACCCATGAAAATCCCATGGCATGCTTTCCATCTCTACTAAAAGACCATAAAAGTGTGGGCTGGCTTTAGAACGACTGTTCTTGCACCAACAAATAGATCAAGGATTTTGGCAATTCTAAAACATGGGTTTTAATTAGGACTTTCCATTCATGGAGATTGACCCATACGACGAGATTCCCCTTTCGGATCCATCTCGTCGGAGCCAACCGCGTGATATTGGCGTTTATTCCAATACCCACATTTATATCCTGGCTAGAAATACTCTTGGGTTCATAGTGTTACCGGTTGAGTCGTTCCCTTGGGTGAGTACTTTTTCCCCAAGGCAAGCCCTCTAAGATAAACAAAAGCAAATAAACTCATTCATAGTTCGATCAAACCTTGTTTAGAAACAAAGGGAGAACACATGCAATAAATTTATTCACACTCGCACAAGATTTTGTTCAATTTTAAACCCAAAATGAAGTGTGGAGGTGATTGCTTTGTCTCAACCTAAAATCACAAAAAAAGTCCTTTTGATTCTCAAGATTGCTATAAAGCACGAAAGAAGTGCATACGTCCTTTTTCAATGAAGTTAGTTTGAGTAAGCCATCACAAAGAAAAAGTTGCACATGTTCGTTTTAAATCCACAAAGCAATTGTGAGTTCTTTTTAAAGCACCAAAAGACAAATGAGAGTTGTTTTGTTCAATTGTTAACCAAAAAAAAAACTCTAGTAAGTTGTAGTCCTAATGTTCATTTTAAACCTTTGCACCAAATTGAAAATATTCTTTTTAAAACCCAAATGAAATTAGTATCCTAAGCAAAAAGAGATGACAATTTCTTAAAAGTGTTAAACAAACACTAAAGTGTTTAAAAACACTTTGATTTTGCGAAGTACCATCATCATGCTTCCTCTTCTTTCGTTTTCAATTGATCCAACCTACAAGAGAGAAAATCAGTCAAATTATGCAAAACACAGAGATTAAAAAGTATAAAACAGAAGATAAACTCATTAATTGAAAAAAAGCACGTGCTAAAATTAAATTTCAACTTTTTACTCATGCCAGCGGCGCAACCCTTGATTGCGTCAGAGTTTGATTTCTCAGTGGTGTTGTACATCATCGATTACCAGTCAACGGTGCTCTATGTCCAAACCAATGAGCTCAACTATGTTGCACTTTTGCTCAGCATCGCTATTTCATGTTTTTGAAAAATCTCGCAGGTCATATTGGTCAAGCGGTGTAGTTTGAAATTCAAAATCTTGGTCGGGAAGACTTCAGCGTCATAGTTTGAATTTCCAATGGTGTTGTATGCCGACACTGGAGAACCAATAGTGCTATATGGCAACGTTGATCTTCCAGCATTGGAATTTTTCTATGCACAAAAAAAAGGTGGAATTTTAGGAAAAAGTGATTGAAAATGAGATTTTTCCCTCCTAGTGCTAAATGTGTGAACCGCAATCCTAATACCTGCAAAACAGTGAGAAAAAACACATTAGATTGTCAATTGTAAGAAAGAACAAGGATTCCCCATGAAATCCATTCAAAAATCTTAAACTAGGAAAAACAATGAAGAACACAATGAAAACTATAAGAGAGAGATTGAATCCTAATTAAGCTAGCAAACTCATGATCCCATGGGGGAATTGGTGCCAATTTGATGTGAAAATTGGCCCTTTCCCAACTCCTATGATGCAAGATTGATGTAGGTTGATGAATGTTGATGAGTGATCCACTTTGTTGATGCTTGATGAGTGCTCCAATGGAAAAACTTGCATAACCTAGCTATGATTCAATGATATTTGATGGAAATGGCTAAAATATTTTAGCATAGTAACTTTGCATAATTTGTGGATGATGAAATGAGGAGATGAGCTCTTCATTTATAGATGAGATTGAAGGATGAATGTTTAAAATTGAGCAATGTGGGACTAACATTCATCCAATGGCAAGATGCCACTTGTCAACCTATGAGTGGATGGAGGATGTGCAAGTTTTGAGGATTGTGCCAATAAATGTTTATTTTTGAATTTTGAATTTTGTTGAAATGACTTGCAAGAGGGAAGAAAGAATGAATTAAATGCCACTTGGCTCAAGGAAAAGGACATGTAAGATGGAGTTAAATTCCCTGTTGGATGTACATGTCAACTTGGATTTTTGAATTCAAACTTGAAGAATATTCCAAAAGATGCCTTGTTGAGGAAAATAGGGATTTAATAAATCAATTAAATTTATTTTCATGTGCAAGTGGTAAAATTTGGAGGATAGGACATGATAGGAGATTAAATTAATCAAAGTTAATTAATTTAATGAGAGAGATTAGATGATATGACAAATTTGACTTAGATTTGTGGATTTATTTAAATCAACTATGAGAAGAATATGATAAAATATTAATTAAATAAATATTTTGATTTATTTAATTAAAAGGGATGATGTTGGATTAAACTAAATAAGGTTTCAATTTATTTAATTAAATAGGGATAATTAGATCAAGATGATTAATTTAATTATCAAGGAGAGGTGACTTAATTAGATAACTAGTTTATTTAATTAAGAGGGGAATATTGATGAATTTAATCAAATATGGGGATTTGATTAAATGGTTAGACCGAAGGATGATTCAGGATGAAATGATGTTAGTAGTCGAGATGAGATGCATAATGTCAATTGGTACATTTTACATGTCTAAAATTTAAGGTATGTGAGATCCTTAGATCCTTTGTTCCCCTAGGTTGTGGCTAGGTATTTTAATTCTATTCTCAATCTTGATGAGAAGAGGGGGGGTTTGGATTGATTGGAGACCTCTTCTTCTTTTTTAATTATAATATAATCCACCTCAATTTGATTGATATGAATCCTCTGAATGGTTTGTTTACTTGGAGTAATAGTAGATGTAGTGTGGACTCTATCTCTAAAAGGTTGGACAAGTTTTTGGTTTCTAGCTTTTGGTTAGGAAATCAATGGATTTCCAACTCTAAATTTTTTGACTGGCATGGTTCAAATCCCTAGCCCATAAGATTTTCTACACATGGTTATGGTAGTGCCAAAAATCCTTCCTTAAAATTGTAATTAATGTGTCTATGGGAGCCTTCTCTACAGGAGCTTGTTAAAGTTTGGTGGTCTAATGGTCTACCTTCACATGGGACAACCATGTACACCTTTGTTCAAAGGATCCATTTTGTAAACTTTCAGCTAAAGAAATGGAATAGGGAATGCTTTGGGAATGTCTTTAAGAAAAAATCAATAGCTCAAAATTAGATGGATATCATTTCTCAATAGAATAGAGCCCAAGGCATCACTCAGGAGTCCCTTAAAGCTTAAGTTGGTTCCTTCGAGAAATTGTTTGAATAGGAATTGCAAGAGGAGCTATTTTGGAAGCAAAAATCAAGGATAGATTGGTTGTAGGAGGGAGATAGGAATACTACCTTCTTATTCAATTATTTCAAAGCAATGGGACATGGGAGTTTAATATCTTCCATTATTTCCTCTCAGGGTACTCATCTCTCTTATTTCCATGATATTTCTAAGGAGGCCATTCAATATTTTTCATCTTTATTCTTAGAGGTGTGGCAATGAAAAAAGTATCCCTCTACAATTTTTCACTTGGTTTTGGAATGATTAACATTAAAATGGACCTAATGTCACCTTTATCTAGTGTTGTAATGTGTCTTACATATTCACATTGGATTTACAACCCTTTTAAGATAAATGGACCAAATTTTTTCTTAATTTAATGTTGTAAAGTGTATTTATTTACACTATCACTTTGAGTTTAGGGTCCTCTTTCATTTATGACCTTCATATCATCATTAATGGGCCCCTAAAACCCTTTATTATGCATCCTAGGGCATATTTCAACCAAAATCCTAACATAGACATCAAATACACTCAATTTTCCAACTCCTGACATTTTCTCCACCTAAAAAGGCCTGGTGGGACCCATATTCCACCTTGGGCATATGAGTCCAATCTAGATGGGACCTATAGGCCACAAGTGGCATGAGTCCCATTTGGTCCCTTTTTAGGGTTTTGAGTGAGAAATCAGGGTTTTAAGTTTAAATTTCATGAATGTGAGCCTTTGGGATCTAATAAACAATAAATTGGATGGATTCACTATATAAAAAAGGTCTCAAATCATGATTTCACCTAATCCTTCATGATATCAACATAAGTAATCAAGAGTTAAGCATTCCAATAATTCACAAGATTGTCAAGAGAGTTTACAAAAGCATTTCTAAGGCATTCAAGGGTAAAATTATTTATCATTTTTTTTAGCAATTCAAGATCCATCATCATGTCAAGATCATTATGCATTAAGCATGTTGTTGAGCTAGTGTTGTGATATAGCATTGAAGATCCATTGCAAGCACTATTCCACATCCATATTCAATCTGAAGATCTATATTCTATATGACCACTTCATGTTAGATTGTTGATTTACATCTCAAGACATCATTCAAGGTATCATTTTTTATGTTTCATATTTCATGTTTCATGTTCATATCTCATTGTTTCATCATTTGGTTTAATTACCTAAATGGGGTTTCACCAAGGAAAACCCCTATATTCTGACAATCAACAAGTTTCTCTCTCTCTACATGTGTGATTGTAGATCTAGGTGTCTTGGATCTTGAAGGATCTTTGAAGATTAAGTTACAAGGTTGAGATTAGTTTTCAAGTTGTCACAAGGTTACTATCTTCACGGAAAATCACCTACAGGTTGCAAATTAGAGTTTCAGACTTAAAAATAAAGTGTGGAAGGAAAAACAAAGATTGGAGACCTGATTTAGATATAGACCCTCTAAAAAAGTAGATTGGGTCTAATATGCCACTTGTGGTGTATGATTCCTAGTACAACACATTTTTTAGATATTAGGATATTCGGATCATACACTGTCAGATTCTAGTTTTGGTACAAAAACCCTAGTCTAGGACTAAATCGCCAAGACTGGCATATGAGTCCCTGTGGGCATAGAACAACAAGTTTTAAAGGTTTTGGAGCTTTTTTTTATCTCATCACTCTTCCAAGTGCACCTTTGTTCATTTCCAATTTGATATTCTATATTTTAGTTTCATTTCCTAGGTCATTTAGTTAGGTTTTTCATGGTACTTTGCATGTTACATTCATTTCTTGTCTTTCCAAGCCCTAGCTTGGTGGTGAACCCTCTTATTTTCTTTAATCACACCCTATGAAAACATTTATTAGATCTCTTTTCTTCATTCCATCCTTGGATTGAGATCTCTAGTTTTTCCTTGAATGAAACTTGGAAAAACTTGTTAGCTCTATCCCTCAAACCATAGGGCCTACATTTTTCTATGTTTCATTTTGGTGAATCTACATTTAGAAAATTAATTCTGATTTGGAGTGCATCATAATCCTAGATCTAGCTTGAATTAACTTTTCATTAGGGTTTTGCATTAGTTAATTGGCATTTAGGGTTTCTAAATCTTGCATTAGTGAAAGTGCATATAGGTTGAATTTTTGCATCTTAGATCATTAAATTTCATCTAAAATATGCATTTGCACTTAGCCTAGGAATCATCCTAAATAAAAATCATAACATTCACACTACATTTGCTAAAAATGGTGTAAAAACCAAAATCTAGGACTCATACACCCCTCTGGGTGATTTAGTCCTAGTACAGGTTATTTTGCCTACTTTTTGGGAATTGTATGTTTTCCATTTTTCAGCATTTGACCCCTCCAAAAAACCTACCTAGGACTCATACACCTCTCTAGGCGAATTACTCCTAGATCATCCCTAAAACTACCTTTTACATCATGGAAAACCTTGTTTCTGCACTTCTATTTGTTGTCATTAGTTATCTATTTCAATTGGTTGATTTTTTTTTACATACATTTTATTAGATATAGCTTAATTTCACTCATGTCATGCATAGATTAATTTAAAATTGGAATTTACAACATTTATTAGTCAATTATCATGTTAAAAATCTGAAAATTGCACTATCATTTTACATGTTTTCTCTATCATTATTGCATTTTAAGTTTGCAGAACAATCATTACATCATGTTTTCATTGAAAAAATCTATGGTTATTATACTTCATATTCTATTTTCAAATCTTGTTGAGTGTTGTAAGAAAGTTTTGTTAAGTGCATATGAATATTAATTCCTTTCTCCTAGTATCCCTTCTATGAGTGAGGTTAGTTTAGTGAAAGAGAATACAACCTTGGGTAATGATAACAATCACATTTTTTATTCTCCTAATATCTCTCCTAGTTGTGAAGAAGATATTTTTGTGTTAGAAGAACCAATCGATGAGAGTTTTGAGAACCCTAGTTGTTTCTCTCCTCTTACCTCTCCTACTAGGAAAGACATTACCATAGGTAATCATGATCATAACATGGTCCACAAAAAGAGACCATTGAAACCTACCTACATAACACTTCAACTAGTCTACATTCATCTCCCAACATCTTCCCCTCTTGTGATAATGTTGTAAATGATGAAGATGTGTTGGTGTTAGATGATCAAAACTTTAGGATCTACGACAACCCTCTTTATGATTCTTCCCCTACCTATCCTATTTTAGAAGACATCATGGAACAAAGGAATGAAATTATGAACAATCATGACAATCACATTAGTTCTTCTCTAAGTATCTCTCCTAGTTGTGATGAAGATACTTTGATGTTAGAAAATGCAATCGATGAAAGTCATGAGAATCTTTTGTGTCTCTCTTCCCCTAGGGAAAAAATTATTGAATAAGACAAGGAAATCATTGATAAAAAATGTAATCCAACCATAGATAACTCCCTTGTGATGAAGTCATTTTATAAGAACCAACCTTCGAATGTCATGAACATCTAGTTTATAGTTCTCCTAAAAATTATCCTCCTAGGGAGGATTTCATGGTGCAAGAAAATGTGAAAATTGACACATGTCTTTCAAACACTAGTAATGAGGCTCCCTTAGATGAAGATGATGAAGTGACATTAGACTCCTCTTCACTAAGAGATCATGCAAATAAAGACAATTTTGTTGAGGTTATGACGACACAAATTAGATCTCCTTTACATAGAGAGCCTCCTAAGTCACCTCCCATTAGTGAACCACATAAGAAAAAAAAAAATTCTTGAAATCTATAATGCAATGTGATAATAATAATGTTTCGCAGTGATTGAATTAGAATATAGTTGCTCAAACATGTAGGCAAGCACAAACCACTCCCACTTCATTACCATTTCCTCAACATATTTTTCCCAGTTCTCCTCGTTTGCCTTTACATAATAGAGTTAAATATCTTAAAAATACTCCCACTAATTTATCCATATGGCAACTTATTCAACTATCACCTACATACAATTTGTTATTTTGAAAAATATTGCAAATAAAGCAGGAGGAGATCCAATCTTATATCAAATTGAATAATGTAACACCCTCCTTTGATTGTATGAAATTCACAAAGTTAGAAATAATATTCCCTAAACATGAATTACCCTCACTTGAGATGCAAAAAAAAAAATGAATCCTTGATGATAAAGGTGATCATTAATGAAACTGCAGTTAGGCACACTCTCATAGACAATGGATCAGGTCTTAAAGTTTGTAGCATTGACCTCCTAGATAAAATTGGTGTGTAAAGGAGACTTATTCAACTTAATGATGTTAAAATTTATGGCTTTGACAATGTTAATAGGAAACCATTAGGAATGATCACATTACCTATTAAGGCCAGAACTGTAGTGTTTCCTACCCATATCCATATCATGCCAAGACATCTTTCATACAACCTTCTCCTAGGGAGACCATGGATTCATGCTATGAAAGGAGTCCCATCTACTCTCCATTGTACGATGAAATTTGAATACAACAACAAGATATACATGGTTGAAGTAGATGAATGAAGCTATAAATCATACGATCACAACACTCCAAAATCTCCTAATACCTTCATTCCAAAATCAAAATTTCAACCTATACAAGTTGATCCTAATTGTATTTAACCTACAACAAAACTCTTTAGTGATGATTGGGGACCATTATATTTTATACCTTATTTCAATAAGGAATCCAAAATCTCGCCCTCAAAGTCCAAAGAGTCATATACAAATGATTCATTTTTAGACATAAGTTATAGTGATGATTGGGGTTCATTAGATTTTACACCCTCCTTTATGGGAGAGTACAAAATCTCACAATATAAACCAAAACAACCTTTTGTTTCATTTTCTCAACTTGGTTCTACATCAACAACATTACCTCATGGTTGTGATGGGGGATATTTAACTCCCATCCACCATGAGAGGATGATGCATAACTTTAAGAGACCTAAAAATGATTTGTGTCCTAATGAAGAAGTCAATCCTTCTCAAAAGCATAAATCCCCTTCATCTGAATTGAAATATTGTTATGGTCTTGGATACAAATTACCTCCTAAACATGGATACAATGAACACATGAAGCAAACTAATATATCATACTCTTTCAAGAAAGATCTAGGTTTACCACCTTTACCTCCATTTTCATCCAAGGCCTTATCATTTGGTGTGTATATGACATCTTGTGAAAATACAAGAACACCTTCTACTATTTATCAAGAGAGTATCTTGTCGAGACTCCTCCAAGATCATTTGATATCCCTCCCTCTAAGAACATGAAATAAATTTTACTACAAGAGGTCATTTTTTGCATATCATAGAGTTCATGGTTATTCTACTAATGAATGTAAAGCTTTGAGTAAAAAAATTCAACATCTTAAGGAGTGTGGTGCTCTTCCTTATGTGGGAACACCTAACTCCTCTAATTGATACTAATTTTCACTCTATCATGTTTCTCATCAATCATCTTGGCTCATCCTTTTCCTACACTAAGTGGGGGCAAGGGGTTAGGTAGCCTTGTCCTCATATGTCACTTTTCATTGTCTCTATTGGCTAGTTGAATAAATTTCATATACATATAAGAGAAATCTTGGGATGTGGATGACACACCTTAAGATGATTTGCATGTGACATACTAAGTTTTAGGGGAAACCCTTTATCAATGGTGTAGTCTCATTCAGAAACATATGACTTGGCATAGGGCTTTATGAGTAAGCTCTCATGTCTTCTTCTACTTTAAAGCAATTGCTCACAGTAATGGTGTTAGCAACCACTTTAAAGTGGGGGTATACATCAAAACTCATGTTTCATTGTGTGATTTGTTTTCTTCTTGCGATGCATCCTTTTCTTGGTGGTATCATTGGGTTAGATATCCTCTAAGAGCATGATATTTATTTGACTTGTACTCTCTTCAAGACATTAGGCACAATGCTCCCTAAGAAGAGACCTTACATGAACTAATAAAAATCCCTTTGAACAAACCTTACACTATGTTGCATTTACAATATCTAGTATATGGCCAGCTTGCATAACACACTTTGCTTGCTTGTGGTGCCACCTTGTTTGTTCATGAGTATCAAGCATACAAATATTTTCTTGCCTCATGGAGATCAAATTTATCAGGAGCTATAAATTTTGTATGGTTAGCACATATGATGAGAAGCCTAAATGTGGGAATAACTTTCTCATTATGCGGTGAGAAGCCGACATAGAGGCATGACTTTGTCTCTAAGCCACCCTTTTTGGATACTCACCTAGCAGACAGCCTGAAGTTCCATTGCCTTACAGTGAGTGTGCATTTTGGAAAAATAGCTTAGACATGATCCACATCTCAAATGACAAACATTTGAGGCTTGATCCACCTCTTTTTATTTTTTTCACTTGTTTTTTTCGTTTTTCCTTCTTTTGGTCATTGACATTGCATGTTTGTGTATCTTATTTTGTTGCATATCATACAACTTGTGTGTTTCCTTTTTTGCTTTGGTTGGTTTGACATAGGATCTTGGATCTTGGGGGTTTGTGCAACCTCCTTTGATCTTTTTCATGCTATTTCATCCACATTGGTACACTTGGACCCATCTTGAATGTCTACTTTAGTGTGAGTTTGAAGCAAGTTCATCCTCTCACTAAAGTGGGGGCTAAATGTGGCAATAGAAAAAGTATCCCTCTACATTTTTTCACTTGATTTGAGAATGGTTAACATTATAATGGACCTAATGTCACCTTGATCTAGTGTTGTAATGTGTTTTACATATTCACATTAGATTTAGGGCCCTTTTAAGCTAAATAGACCTATTTTTTCCTTAATTTAATGTTGTAAAGTATATTTATTTACACTTTCACATTGAGTTTTGGTCCCTCTTTCATTTATTACCTTGATATAATCATTAATGGGCCCCTAAGATCCTTTATTATGCATCACAAGGCATATTTCAACCAAAATCCTGACATAGACATCAAATACACTCAATTTTCCAACTCCCTGACATTTTCTCCACCTAAAAAGGGCTGGTGGGACCCATATACCACCTTTTGAATATGAATCCCATCCAGATGGGACCTATATGTTACAAGTGGTGTATGAGTCCCATTTGGCCCCTTTTTAGGGTTTTGAGCAAGAAATCAGGGTTTTAAGTTTAAATTTCATGAATGTCAGCCTCTGGGATCTAATAAACAGTAAATTGGATGGATTTCCTATATAAAAAAGGTATCAAATCATTATCTCACCTAAACCTTCATTATATCAACATAATTAATCAATATTTAAGCTTTTCAAGACTTCACAAGATTGTCAAGAGAGTTGACAAAAGCATTTCTAAGGAATTCAAGGGTAGAATTCTTCATCATTTGTTGCAGCAATTCAAGATCCATCATCATGTCAACATCATTAGGCATCAAGCATGTTCTTGAGCTAGAGTTATGATGTAGCATTGAAGATACATTTGCAAGCATTGTTTCACATCCATATTCAAGAGCAAGATCTACATTCTACATGGCCACCTCATGTTAGATTGTCGATTTACATCTCAAGAGATCATTCAAGGTATCATTGTTCATGTTTCATATTTCATGTTTAATGTTCATATCTCATTGTTTCATCATTTGGTTTAATTACCTAAATGGGGTTTGACCAAGGCAAACCCCTATATCCTAACAATCAACAAGTTTTTCTCTCTCTAAATGTGTGATTGTAGATCTAGGTGTCTTGGAGCTTGAAGGATCTTTGAAGACTAAGTTACAACATTGCGAGAAGTTTTCAAGTTTTCACAAGGTTGCTATCTTCATGGAAAGTCACCTACAAGTTGCAAATCAGAGTTTCATACCCAAAGAAAAAAAGTGTGGAAGGAAGAGCAGAGATTGGAGACCTGATTTAGATCTAGAACCTCCAAAAAAGTATAGTGGGATGATATGCCACTTATGGCATATGAGTCCTAGTACAACACATTTTAGGTTTAGGAGATTCATAGCATACACTGTTAGATTCTAGTTTTGGCACAAAAACCCTAGTCTAGGACTAAATCACCCAGACTAACGTATGAGTCCTAGTGGGCATCAAACAACAAGTTTTTAGGGTTTTGGAGCTTGTTTTGACCTCACCACTCTTCCAAGTGCATCTTTGTTCATTTCCAGTTGATATTTTGTATTTCAGTTTCATTTCCTAGGTCATTTAGTTAGGTTTTGCATGGTACTCTACATACTACATTCATTTATTGTATTTCCAATCCCTAGCTTGGTGGGAACCCTCTTATTGTATTTAATCACACCCTAGGACAACCTTTAGCAGATCTCTTTCCTTCATTCCATCCTTGGATTGAGATCTCTAGTGTTTCTTTGAATGAAACTTGGAAAAACTAGTTAGCTCTATCCCTCAAAACATAGGGCCTACATTTTTGTATCTTTTAAGAGGATGTCATGAGGATTTGGAGGAAGTAAATCAGGTTTTGGATTGTATTCCTACTATGGTTTCAAATGAAGCTATTGCTGAACTTACTTGGTCAATTTCTATTGATGAGTTAGAGGAGGTTGTTTTCAACATGAAAAAAGGTATGGCCCCAGGCCCAAATGGTTTTCTTGTTGAGTTTTTTAAGGAATTCTAGGAGATTAGCAAATGGGATCTTTTGGAGGTGGTGCAATAATCTCAACATAGTAAACAAATGTTAAAATCTATGAAATCAACTTTCTTGGCTCTTATTCTCAAATTTTAGGGTGCTAATTTTTTTGATATTTTTTGGCCAATTATTTTTTGTAATGTTGTCTATAAGATCATAAAAAAATTGATTTCCGAGAGATTGATGCCCTGGGTGTGTAATATTATCTCCGAGGAGAAGGGTAGTTTTGTGGAAAGTAGACATATTCAAGATGGGGTTGTGATTACGATTGAGGCTATACACTCCATTGAGTTTTCCAAAGAAAAGGATATGTTTATCAAATTGGACATGGCTAAGGCCTATGATTAGATCAGATGGTCCTTTCTTCACAATATTTTGTGTGTTTGGGTTTGTTGAGGACTAGATTAATTGGGTGATGAGTTGTGTCATTTCGTTGTATTTTGTGTTGATTAATGGTGTACCATATTCTTTGTTTGGTGCTTCTAGGGGACTTAGGAAGGGAAATCCCTTGTCTCCTTATCTCTTTATTATTATGGATGAAGGTTTGGGTAGACTTCTTAAAGCCCATCGAAGCTGGTGGCTTATTCAAGGATGATCTTGGGGTGATGGCTTAGCTCCATAGACCCATCTTCATTTTGTGGATGAAACTGCTCTTATGGGTATTTCCAAAATTAGGGAAGTGAGCAACTTTAGGCAGGCTATGGATATTTATCTTGTTACTTTTGGTCAAAAAATTAATGAAGGGAAATCATTTATCTTTTTCTTCAATAATCCACCGCTTATTCAATCTAGGATTGCTCACATTCTTAGATTTCAAATTGGTAATCTTCCTTTTGTATATTTTGGTGTTCCCCTCTCAGTTTACCATTTTTCCAAGGAGGACTTGGCAATATATTTTGGATAAGTTTAGGGGCTAGTCAATCACTAGACTTGTCGATGGTTGTACTTTGCTAGGAGAATTACGCTCCTAAAGGATGTGGTCCAAGTGCTCCCCCTCTATAGGTGTATGGTTCAAGTAGCTCATGTGGGCTTCATTAGGGGTCTTGATGTGATTTGTAGATAGTTTCTTTGGCCTAGTAGTTTGGATTCCAAGAAGTGGAGTCTAGTCAAGTGAGAATCTATTTGTAGGCCTATCAAATAGGGGTGCTTATGTCTTCAACAAATGATTGTTACTAGGTAGGATTTGGTTTCCAATATTTACTAGCGATGGTGTATTAGTCAAGATCAAAGTTTTTCCAAAATCCTCAAGGCTAAATATCTTAGAGGTGTTATGTACATTCCTCGATACTCTCTAGATGGCAAGGGGTCTATAATTTTGGGACTCTTAAAAGAGGAGATAGCTTGGTCAAGTAGGGCCTTTTTTGGATTTGTCACAAGGGAGATGATTGTCTTTTTTGGCTCAATTCCTAGAATGGCTACCCCTCATTATTCACCGCTCATCCTCATCTATAGAATTTGGACTTGCTTTTCTTAGATGTTGGGTGGTCGAAAGTTAGTGATTTCAAAGCAATGGAACATTTGGGTTAGGTAGAGGTACTTAGATGGAAAGAGTGTCACATTTGGTCTCTTAGGGGTTTGTCTATGGATCATGGTGAGTTGGGTAAGATTTTTGAAAAGATATTTTTCTCCTCTTTATAGCAAGGGGATGTCTTAGCTTGGACCTCTGCTCCCAAAGGGGTGTACTCAGTGGTTGTTGGGTAACATGAATTAGATAGAAGGAAGTATGGAGAGGTCAAAGTCCCATGGTTGGAATAGTTTTGGAACAAGTTTTTGTGGCCCAAGTGCAACTTCTTCCTTTGGTTAGTGGCTCATAATAGATGTCTTACTTGGGATAATATTTTGAAGAGGGGATTTTAGGGGCCTTCTATATGTTTCCTATGTGGTAGTAGTGAGGATACATCTTCACATATTTTCTTCCAATACTCCTTTTCTAGATCTATTTGGAATCTATGATGGGCATTTTGGAGGCACCCTTGTGTGCTCCCTCTTCAGATGGCCTATACTATTGGGAATTCATGTATTCTTTGGCACATTTCGTTGGAGTAGAACCATAGGATTTTTCAAGATAAAAATTTAGTGTTTGTGCAAGTTTGGAAATGTATTCTTAGTATGCTTTAGGAGACTATTTCAACTAAATGTGATGTTGATGCTCCTCTGAATGCTGAGGAGGCAATGGTGTTTATGGTTATGGGTTTGAATGGTTTCAATTCAAGGAAGGATTTTTCTCTTGGAAGAAGTCATCCCAAAAGGAAAATTCAGTGTGAAGGTAGATGGGCTCTACTACCTACTAGGGTTTTGAAAATCAATACTGATGGTTCTTCTCAAGGAAACCCAGGTTATGTTGGTGTTGGAGGTTTGGGGAGAGATAGTTCTCAGTCTATCCTTTTCTTCTTCTCCAAGTATTAGGGCATCTAGACAAATAATTTCTTGGAGGCTCTAGCTATTATTGTTCCTTTGGAAAAATCCTATTCTCTTGGATGGCACAAGAAAATTTATGAATCTAATTCAAAAATCATGATTAACTTGTTAAATAGGTAGAGCATTGATGGGGTGAACTGGAAATTGTATTCTACTATGTGAAAGATTGACCAGTTCTGTAGCTCACTTGAGAGGGTGTCCTTCATTCATATTCCTAGGGAATGGAACAATGTGGTAGATTTTTTTGTCTAAATGGGCATCAGAGTTTAGGGAGAACTGGAAGGTGGATGAGTGAGTTGCTTCCCAGTGATTGTTCTCATAAGCTGAAAATTTTGGTTCAGGAGGATATGTGTGGTCCTTGATTGGGATCTGGTTGTCTTGGTTGAGTGGTTGGTTGTTCTCTAGTTCTTGGTGGTTGGTTGGGCTTTGGTGCATCTAGCTTTTTGTTTTCTTGTTGACTATACTCTGGTACTTTCTTTGAATGAATAATTTTTTACCCTTTTAATTAAAAAAAAGTTTTCTATACCCTTCTTCATTTACATTCAACTTAATTAGATGTATGGTTTTTGTGTTCTTCAATGATAGTGAGTCTAACATGTATGGTAACCATTTTTGAAATAACATTATAATTTTTTATATAACATGAAATAGCAATATGATAGAAATATTTCAAAACTTTTCCATTACAGCATTATTTATTAGTATCATACTGATGTTTCAAGCTATATCATATTATTGTTTCAAGTTATATTTGTATCATATTGTTGTTTCAAGTTATATATATTTGTATCATACTATTGCTTCAAGTTATTTAAGAGTTAGAATTGGGGATATGATAGTATAACATGCATTTCTTGTTTCATTGTACACATAGCCTTGTTCATTTACAATCAACTGAATTAGATGTATGCTTAGTTTTTTCTTTAGTTACACTCACTCTTACATGTATGCATATGATCAGATCTATGTAATTCTACTTTTTTACTTATATGATTAGATAGAGTGGTGTATGTTGTTTACTAATCTTATGCTTGGTTCAATGAAAATGAAGAACAAAGTTCCAACAAGAACCACACAAGTTGTAACCAAGAAATGAGGGACAAATTTTCCTACACAGAGGAGAGGTGTGAGGTTGCCACATAGTGATGATGAAGTACTTCCTATTGAGTAGTCAATCAAACCTATCAGCCTGCCAAATAGTGATGGTGATGAAGTAATTTCCATTTTGTAGCTAACTAAACTTGTAGTCCAAGTAAATCCAACTATTACAACTAAAAAGGTTGTAGGGCAATAGGAATGAACCACGACTGACATGAAATCTACCATGGCAGATGTTGGACACAACGAAATGTCAACAAGCTGGGCAGCAAAAAAGTGGGATCTTCCAACTACCACATTATCTAATTGGTTGAGTAGTGTTACCACTACCAAAAGGAAAGGGTCCCCAATAGTCTTAAATGATGATGAAGAGGTAAAGGTCATGGAATGGTGGAAGGAGATGGCTACTATTGGCCATGGTTTGGAGATTGTGAATATGAAATATGAAGTGGCCAAAATATGTTGCACGAGGCCTAATCCCTTCAAAGATGGAATTCCCAATAAGTTTTGGTTGATGGAGTTCAAAAAAGGCATCCTAATCTGTGTTTGAGGACATCCCAAGGGAAAGATAGAGAGCATGCTATCAATCTCAAGCCTTCAATTATAGTTGCATTCTATGAAACACTAGAGAAGACATACGCAGCCGAGAATTATCGTCCACTGAGGATTTGGAACTATGATGAGACTAGGATGTAAGCTGGGTGAAATAGTACAATGAGGGCTCTTGCTCAAAAAAGGTAACATAAGTTTTTCCTATATTATCCCTAAGAGCCAGAAGTGGATCTCAATTTTTTGTTGTGAAAACACTATCGAATAGAAAATTCTAGTATTTTACTTGTTTAAAATCAAAAGCACCTCCAAAACTACATAATCAACTATGATACAAGAGCATGTATGGTTGTTCAACCTCATGCATGGATGATGAAAGAGATATTTATCCAATGGTTGAAATATTTTTCTCTGCAAGTACTTGGGGGTGTCTCACCCAGTCATAGACACATCCTCATATTTGATGGTCATGGTAGCCATGTAGCTTTTTCTACCATTACCGAAGCAAGCACACTGGGTAATGAATTGCTTACCCTACTAGCCCACACATCACATAGGATGCAGCCACTTTATGTGAGTGTATTTTCCTCTTTCAAATCACATTTTAAAAGGGAAGAGTGGCATGAACTATAAAATATCCAAATTTGTGGATTAGAAGGACAAAATTGGCAACACTTGGTAGCCTTTCTTTTGAGAATGCTTTGACAATTGAGAACATAAAATTTGGGTTTAAAAGAATAAGTATTTGGCCTCTAAATCCAAATGCATTAGTGGAAAACATGAGGCCTAGTGATACATTCCTTTTTTCTACCCTCGAGGAAGCATATGTTGTTGAAAACATTCTCAGTCTATCCACCAACGGTTTGTCACAAACTAATGTTGAATGTACAAATGGAGCAATAGAATTTGCAGACTATCATAGTCCACTTAAAACAACTAAATGTGCAAACAAGCAAATTCCACTACAAGCATCGGGTTTGGGTGACTAGCATAGTCCATCATGAACACCAATTTTGGGAGACTAGAATAGTATTGTAGGCATTTATCTATCTCTACTGAGTGCACCAAAGGAGAAATCATGGTTGTTAATGGGTGCTGCAAATCTTGGAATTGATTTTCATATGGACCTAGAACAAAGTCTAACAATGCCTTCTCCACTGCACAACATAAAGTCAAGTTGAGTAGTTTGATGATGAATTTTAGGAAATAGATAGTCAGGTGTAGGTTACAAATGATGAAGATTCAATGGATCCATTGGGAGACCAAACAAGTTTAGACCTCTCCCAATTTCTGAAGCTACCTATTCATGTAGTGAAAGACAATTCCAATCAACTATTTGACCATGGGATTAAACTTCCAAGAGGACCCCACCTCCTCACCACTAATTACTACATGATGAACTACTAAATGAGCAAGAGGAGAGGGAAAAGGAATTCAATTACTAAAAGTTAGGAAGACAAAATAGATTGAACAACACAAGATTGAAAGAACTGCAACAAAGGAGCTAAATGAAGAATTGAAAATTGAAAGAAAATAGCAACAAGTAGTAGTTGAGGTTGAAAGAGAACTACAATAGAAGGAGAAGGAGTAGAAAAGTGAGAAGAAAATTATTGAAAGGAAGTTACAAAAAAGAAAAAGAATTTAAGAAGAATAGAAAAGAGGCAGCAAGGGAAAGGCATCTCAACAACCTTTTAAATCCCTTGCCTGATCATTAAAGGATATTCACAGACATTGTGTCAATTTAATGCCCCAATATTATCCACCCTCACCTACCCCAAGTATTATCCAACCAACTCAAATTTGGAGTCCTACTCGTTGGAAGGGGCCAGAAACAACACATCAAAAGATAGCTTCCCTTCTTCAAATTTCTATTTTCCAAGTTCTTTTACTTGATTAGAATGTTAAGTACAAATAGTTTTGTTGTGATTGTTTTGAAGGTTTCTAGTTGATATAATTTTATAACTAATTGTTAGATTGAAAACAGTTTTTTTGGGATTTTTTTGAAGGTTTGTAACTTGAAACAACAGTATGGTATAAATACAAAAAAAATATTCCTACATGTTATAGTCATTGATTGTTAGTCACTGTAATTGAAGAACCAACAAACCATACATCTAACTAAGTTCAATGTAAATGAAGAAGGCTATAGGAAACATATCTATCTATCTATCTTTAGAATACACACACACATATATACATATACATGTATACATATATATACATATATGTATATATATATACATATATGTATATATATATACATATACATATACATATGCATACATATGTGTACATGCACACACACAAACATATACATATATAAATATACATCAAATTAAGTTGAATGTAAATGAAGAAGGCTATAGGAAACATATGTATCCAACTTTGCATATATATGTATCATAATGTTGTATCAGAAAGGGTTGGAAATATTTGTACCATACTTTTGTTTGAAGTTATATATAAATTTCATAATGTTGTTTCAAAAATGATTATAACAAAATTAGGATTCAGCCATTGTCATAGTTAGCTGAAAGGGAGAGGGGTCGATATTGGGTAAATGAAGAAGGCTATAGGAAACATATCTATCTTTATAGTATATAGGATTATATATATACATATGTACATATGTATATATATACATGTGTACATATGTGTACACATGTGCACATATGTATAAATGTGTACATATGTGTACACATGTGCACATATGTGTACATATGTATATGTGTAAATATGTATACATATGTATACACATGTATACATAATATACATATACATATATATTGTGCACCTCTATTAGAAAGGGTTACAAATATTTGCATCATACTGTTGTTACAAAATACAAATGTAAACAAACAAGGGTATGTGTGCAATGAAACAAGAAATGAATTTTATACTATCATATCCCCAATTCTAACTCTTATAACCCTTAGGTTATCATGTTAACTAATTATATATATATGTATGTATGTACATACAGATATATAGTTAATTCACTATGCATACGTAATTTGAACCAGTATTATGAAATTTCAATGTAACTACAAAGAAAATAATGATACAAATTGAAACAACATATTGATAGATGTAATAGTGAGTGTAATTGAAGAACAAACAAACCATGTAAGGAAGCTAAGGTAGCGGAACAACTTCCTACACTAATGTTTAGAGGAGAATAATGCAAAACTTTTATACATCTTTAACAATTACAGAAACTTAAACAAGAATAAACATAAATATTACGCATACCATAACACAATGATTTACATGGGGAAAACACTTTCAGGAGAAAAACCCTACTCCAAAATCCACCCAATATATTGTTCAGTAAATCACAAAGATTACAATATACTTGTAGAGCAAGCTTCTCACATGAGTATCACCACTTAGAGATCTAAAGACAACATGACTGCTATCAAACTCTCAAAATACATCACCATCTCTCCCTACTACAGCCATAATACAACACCCTCATAAAATAGAGTTACATTTTAGGGCAAGACAGGCCAACAAAATATCTGCCATTAGATCTAAAACCTAATAATTAACAATCTAAATTTACAGTGTATCATTTATATAATGTATGTCAGCCATTTTAGTATTTTCTTGAAAAAGTTAACAAAAAAATTGTTTACACGCATCCCACTCTCCCCATTGCTTCCATTGTATATTACACCTATCAGTGTAACTAGGAAATATATATATATATATATATATCAATAATAACCTTAATATAATTGCAAGGGGTGGGTGCATGAAGTTGGGTAGCAATTTTGTGGCCACTTTCTAAAAAAAGTTTCAAAATTCTATAACACGAGCACATTATAACACACTCGCATTATAGCACGTTAAAAGAAAAAAAGAAAAAATGAAAGTATTCATTTTCACTTCAACTGTTTTCTTCTTGTGCCCACGGCCAAAACCCCCAACTTTCATGCTCACATTCTAGGAGGAGGTATTGCGCACAAATCTTTGGCAAGAGTTACTATTTCTTTGCAAGGATGGCACCACGACAACAAAGAGGTGGGAGAGGTAAGTATTGTTTGTTGTTTGTTTTGAATTTCTTAGTTTTAGGTTGATTTTGTTAGTTTTAGGTTATATTTGATATATAAATTTTTGAATTTGTAGGAGATGCAAATGAACCCGCAAACCCACAAAATCCTAAACAATAAAATCAACCTCAAAAACAACCTCCTCCACCAATCCCTCAACACACTCCTGGCACTTAACAAAATTTAATGAGTGAGATTGAGAACAACAACAAACAAATTGAGGATTTTATTAGTAGGTTGAGTGATCCAAATGGTTCAACCATAGAAAGAATGACCCTCGCAAATTCATTGAAAGATATGTTAAAAAATGTAGATTCAATTAGAAAACAAATAATTGGATGGCAAGATAGGAGGCAGGCGACTAAGGAATATTATGCAGATAAACTATCATATAAACAAGTAAAGCATTTAAAAATTACAAAAGGTGATTTGTGCTCATTATTCACTGACCCATGCACAAATCAAAATATTAGCCTCAATGCAAAGAGGTTTCCTATTCATTGGTGCCACCACCAAGAGATTAGGAACCATTTTTATGATAGGTGGTACATGTTCTTTGATGACCGACTATGGAAAAATTGTGAAGTCCCCGAGTATTTTCTTAAGAAACTATACAATGAGTTCATATTGAACAAAATCCCAAATTATTTTGATATGAGGGACTTCTAGGGGAGAGGTGGGGGATCATCTTAGGATAGGCCCGATGCATAACCAGATCCTATGCGGCAAGGGAGACGAGCTCTTGCTAGGCCGCCTCGTGAGCACGTTGTTATTCTTGTCATCATGAAGGAGAGTGCTAATGTAGAGACATTGTAGGCGATCAGCACTTTGACCCAGAGTGTCATCCATCATACTAGCCCTATTCTTCAGTGCCATCCAGGGGAGTCTTCGAGTGGTGGCCTTCGAACCCATGTGTGTCAATCTTGTGGGGCGACTTGTTCATATGACCCCACTGGCACTCAGGAGGTTGTTGTGGAGGATTCGTATGTAGCTACGGAGATGGAGAGGGTGAATGACATTTTTCATGATGCGTATGGCATTGATACTCATGTAAAAGTTAGCATGTTCATTGAATTTAATTTATTAAATTTTGATTTTGAAATGCAAGATTAACTAATTTATTTTATGATTTTAATAAAATTGTAGGGTCACAGTGTTGAGACTAGATACACCAGCCCTCCACCTACTTATTTCTGCAGTACACCTATTGGCGGGGTATGTAACTAGTAAACAATTATAAATTTATTACATGTTAATAGCATTGTTTTATGAATGGTATTTTAATATGTGATTTTGGATGTTGAACAAGGTAATATTGGAATTTTCAAGGGAACACCTCCCAGTTCCAGTGGATTTACTCAAACCTTCAAGTAGATAATAGAATACAGAGTTTAACTAATAAATTTTACTTAATAGATTTGTGTAGTTTATATTCATATCATTGGTTACATTGCATTGGACATCATTCAAACTCAAAGAATTACTTCACATTCCATAACTAATAACTAGATGTTGATAGATGAAAAAATTTCAACTATAATATAGTTGTTTAGAAAGTCAACATAAGCAGTGATGCAATTTCTTCACATGGAGGCATGTGCTTGCAAAGGTGCACCTTCATGACAAACTATGGATGCTTGGAAAAAATCTATGAAACCATAACAGTAAGCAATAGCATAGACAAGGTCGTTAGTAGTTTCAAAAAAGGCCTCAAAGAAATGCGGTCTCATGGTGATGGAATTCCATTCCATCACCATTAGACCACATTTCTTCAAGGCATTTCTTCAAAATGCTCACCACCTTTTCTATGATACCACATTTTTTATACATGTGCACCAAAGCATTTTATCAAACTACTTGTGCTTCCTTGCTACTATGGCTAAAAGCCTAAACTAGGTACTTTTCAACAAACTATGGATACTTGGAAAAATATCTATCAAAGCATAATAGTAAGCAATAATACCATAGAGAAGGCAATGAACTTTTTGAAAAAATTCCTGAAAGAAATGCATTCTTATGGTGATGGAATGCCATGACATGCATTTGTTTGTAATGGCATTCCATCACCATGAGACCCCATTTCTTTGGAGGCATTTTTTTAAATAGTTCACTACCTTCTCTATGCCACCACAGTTATTGTACATGTCTACGAAAGCATTTAATCAAATGATTCAGCGGCTTGCTACTATGGGTAAAATCCTAAAAACACATCCTTTCGAACAAGATATGGATAGGGAAAATAGTAAGCATGATAATCAGAAATATATAGTTTTATAAGTACTCAAAATTTTGTTCATTAAATCTCATACACTATAAGTCATGACATGGATCGCTATTGTAACTTTTTTGTGATTAAATAATTTGTTGTTTTATTTTCAAATGTTGGTTGTGGAAACACCTCCAAATGTTATGAGGGAAATGGATATTAGTGTTTCATCCGCTATACAATCCTTGATGGCTCTGATAGGGGAGGTATGAGGCAAATTACTAAATTTCAATTTACATTCATTGTTATAGATGTTAATTTGAGTGAAAAATCAAACCAAATTATTGATTCGTAGTCTAATTTATATTTGGATGGCTTATATAGGGCTTGAGCACTCCTCAGCATCAGTGTGCGAATATTTCCCTTGTGGAGAGTGATCGTGAGATGGTCGTAAGTGATTATTTTTTTAAATATATCATTTTTTATAATGTAATTTCTATATATTAATGTCTTTAGTTCTTATTGTAACAATTAAAACTTCACCAAGAACTTAATAGTAGTAGGAGTAGCAGGAGCACTCCTCGAGTGCAGCAGAAATGAGTGATAGACCTATCGCCATCCAATCGACCAGTAAAGGGCAAGAGTTTATTTCGAGAGCTTGGAGAGCAATGAATTTTGATCCCCGAGCCCTTTTTTGTATGCCTACATGGCATTTTTGTACATATTTTGTATTGGATATATTTGACATTGTATGCCTATATGGAATTCTCGTAAGCCTATATGGCTATTTTGTACCTATATTTTATACTTATATCGACATATATTGATGTATGCGTACATGGCTATTTGGTTAATACAAATATTTTTTATTGATGGTGTCCATATTTGAATGTTATAAATTCATGGTTCAATAGATATGAGTTGCGTGTATTCAAGTGTATACTTTACAACATACGTGTATACTTTGTGATTTACGTGTGTTCCAATGTATACTTTGCAACTTATGTATTTTCATGTGCATACCTTGTATTTGTGCATATACTTTGTATTAAGTTGTGTATACTATGTATTTGTGTGTATACTTCAAGGCATACATGTTTGTGACTACTTGTGCTTCCCTTATTCACATGTACATGCTTGACTTATTCATGAGTATACTTATTAATTGGTTAGCCATAACATTGATCATTGCTATACTTTATGGTTTTTCTTGAATAAATTAATTGATTGATGGTAAACAACTTTATCTAAAAGAAAAAAACACATTTTCAATTGGTATTCTATGAAATGATTGATAAAAATATTCCAATATATTTAATCCTTTGATTGGAACAACTCAATTAAGCAAAGGATACATAAGAATTTTCCTTTTAGATTAGCAATACATGGAAGTTTCAAAATTATCCTTGATATTACAAAAAGATATGTGTTTAAACACTTCAATTGTGCACTCTAGTTCTTTGAAAGAAAAATCTACCTATGCCATTGTTACACTACACAAGTAAATTAGATTTTGTATTGTGGAGCTATATTAAGCTACTACTCTCAAGACCAATGTAACAATGATACAAAATAATGTTTGAGACTGCAAGAAGACATCAAAATGGCTAGTGTACTAAATAAATTCTTATGATTTATGAAGAACGATGATAACTCGACTTAGTTGAATTCTTTTTTCAAAATCATACAAATTGAACCATAACATCAATAGACTATGTATATCAAGCTACCACAATTCAAGTTTCAACGATGAATATTTATCATACATGTTTTAAATGACATTGAAATTTATGGTGGTTTTGTTGTTTATATGATGTTATGTGATATTCTAATCCTAATACATGCTTATAGGCTGCATAAATATTTATATTTTGTTTTTACATAATTTTTGTACCAACGAACCCAAAACAAACCAAACCCCCCTCCAAAAAAAATTGGCCTAACCGACGAACTGAACCCCCAAACCCAAACCCAAACCTCAAAACTTATTCCAACACTCTTCATTCTTCCTGCACAAACTTAATTGACCATCAAATTATGCTGCCTCTTGACTTTATCCACTTTTACTCCTTCAAACATCTCTTTTTCATTCAAAACCCCTATTTTCCCAACTAGGGCATCATGCCATAATATACTTTTGACCTCCCTTGTCCTTGTAGACCTTTTGAACACATCAAACTCCACAACCTCACCCTATTTACAACCTATTTTAACTTATTTTCAAGCAATTTTTTCTTTTCACCTCTTCTAGCCTTGCTTTTAAGGGGCCTCAATTTTGAATTTTGAACAGAGGTATCATTAGTAATCTCTTCCAATGCCTTTACCAATGCTATTTTATTATTCATACCCCCTATCCTACTTACATCAGGCCCATATCACTAAGACATAGCCTAAACAATAGGTGGAATGGCCTATTTCAACATATTACACTCGAACCCTTAAGGTATCGATCCAGTTGAACGTAGCTCAGAGCGATTCTGTGTGTTTGGGTGCAAAAGAGGGCCATGCCTAGCGTAAACATACATATTTGAATGCGTTCAAATAGTCTGTTTGGTCACACGAGTTGCAGAATGAAAGTTGCACTAGTTTGCAACTTTCCACTGCTTGCATTTGACACTTTTTCCATCAACTAAAAACTGGACACCAAGGGAAAACCACTCTAAGATAACAAAAACTATGAGAGATTATTGTAGAGGGGTAGAACATGATCCCATAGGATTAGATGGGAAGTTTCTAAGTGTCACAGTATATGAGTAACAACATGCTAAATTTTACAGCCATTTTGCACTTTGGACCCTTAAGGGATTGATCCAGTTGAACATAGCTCAAATAAATTCCACGTGTTTGGGTGTGAAAGAGGACCATGCCTAGAATAAAATACCTATTTGGACATGTTGGAATAGTTCATTTGGTCACACGAGTTGTAGAATGAAAGTTGCACCACTTTGCAACTTTTCAATACTTGCATTTGACATTTTTTCCATCAACTAAAAATTGGACACCACAAAAAAACCAATAAAAAAAATTAAGAGAGGTTATTGCAGAGGGGCCCAATATGAACCCATAAAATAAGATGAGAAGTTTCTAAGTGTCACGGTATCTGAGTAACAACTTGCTGAAGTTTGCAGCCATTTTGCACTTTAGACCCTTAAGGGATTGATCCGGTTAAACGTAGCTTGGAGGGATTCCACGTGTTTTGGTGTGAAAGAGGACCATTTCTAACATAAGAATACTTATTCAGATGCATTGTAATAGTTTTTTTGGTCACATAAATTGCAGAATGAAAGTTGCACCACTTTGCAACTTTCCACCGCTTCCATTTGACACTTTTTCCTTCAACTAAAAATTGGACACCACAGGAAAACCACTCTGAGATAACAAAAAAATGAGAGAGGTTATTGTAGAGGGAAAAAATTTGATCCCATAAGATTAGACGAGAAGTTTCTAAGCATCACGGTATCTAAGTAACAACATGTTGAAGTTTGTAGCAATTTTGCACTTTGGGCCCTTAAGGGATCGATCTGATTCAACATAACGCATAGCGATTCCACGTGTTTGGGTGTGAAATAGGACCATTCCTAGTGAAAAAATACATATTTTAATGTGTTAGAATAGTTCGTTTGGTCACATGACTTGCAAAATGAAAGTTGCACCACTTTGCAACTTTCCACCACATGCATTTGACACTTTTTTCATCAATTGAAAACTGGACACCACGGGAAAACCACTTTAAGATAACAAAAACTGAGAGAGGTTATTATAGAGGGGACCAATAAGATCTTATAGGATTAGATGAGAAGTTTCTAAGTGTCATGGTATTTGAGTAACAGCATGCTAAAGTTTGCAGCCATTTTGCACTTTGAACCCTTAAGGAATCGATCTAGTTGAACATAGCTTGAAGTGATTCCATGTGTTTGGGTGTGAAAGAGGACCATGCCTAGCATAAAAATACCTATTTTAAAGTATTCAAACAGTTCATTTGGTCACACGAGTTGCAAAATAAAAGTTGCACCACTTTGCAACTTTCCACTACTTGCATTTGACACTTTTTCCATCAACTGAAAACTGGACACCATAGGAAAACCAATTCGAGATAACAAAAACTAAGAGAGGTTATTATAGAGGGGCCTAACAAAATCCCATAGGATTAGATGAGAAGTTTCTAAGCATCATAGTATCCAAGTAACAACATGCTGAAGTTTGCAACCATTTTGCAGTTTGGACCCTTAAGGGATTGATCTGGTGGAACGTAGCTCAGAATGATTCCACATGTTTGGGTGTGAAGAGGACCATGCCTAGTGTAAAAATACCTATTCAAATGCACTGGAACAATTTTTTTGGTCACACGAGTTGCAAAATGAAAGTTGCACCACTTTGCAACTTTCCACTACTTCCATTTGACACATTTTCCATCAACTGAAAACTGGACACCACAAGAAAACCACTCAGAGACAACAAAAATTGAGAGAGGTTATTGTAGATGGGCCCAATTTGATCTCATAAGATTAGATGAGAAGTTTCTAAGCATCACGATATCTGACTAACAGCATGTTGAAGTTTGCAGCCATTTTGCACTTTGGACCCTTAACGGATCGATCCAGTTGAACATAGCTTGGAGTGGTTCCATGTGTTTAGGTACGAAAGAGGACCATGTCTAGCATAAAAATACCTATTTGGATGCATTGGAATAGTTCGTTTGGTCACACGAGTTCAGAACGAAAGTTGCACCACTTTGCAACTTTCCACTACTTGCATTTGACACTTTTCCATCAACTAAAAATTGGACACCACGGGAAAACCACTCTGAAATTTTAAAAAAAAATGAGAGAGGTTATTGTAGAGAGGCTCAACACAATCTCATAGGATCAGATGATAAGTTTCTAACTGTCACGGTATCCGAGTAACAACATGCTGAAGTTTGCAACCATTTTGCACTTTGGACCCTTAAGGAATCGATCTGATTGAACATAGCTCAGAATGATTCCGCGTGTTTGGGTTCAAAAGAGGACCATTCCTAGTGTAAAAATACCTATTCGGATGTGTTGGAATAGTTTGTTTGGTCACACGAGTTGTAGAACAAAAGTTGCACCACTTTGCAACTTTCCACTACTTGCATTTGACACTTTTTCCATTAACTGAAAACTGGACACCACAGGAAAACCACTATGAGGTAACAAAAACTGAGAGAGATTATTGTAGAGGGGCCTAACACAATCCCATAGGATTAGATGAGAATTTTCTAAGCATCACGGTATCTGAGTAACATCATTATGAAGTTTTCAGTCATTTTGCACTTTAGACCCTTAAGAGATCAATCTGGTTGAACGTAACTCAGAGCGATTCCACATGTTTGGGTGTGAAATAGGACCATTCCTAGCGTAAAAATACCTATTTGAACACATTGGAATAGTTTGTTTGGTCACACGAGTTGCAAAATGAAAGTTGCACCACTTTGCAACTTTCCACTGCTTCCATTTGACACTTTTTCCATCAACTAAAAACTGGACACCATAGGAAAACCACTCCAAGATAACAAAAACCAAGAGAGGTTATTGTAGAGGGTCCCAACATAATCTCATATAATTAGATGAGAATTTTCTAAGCATCATAGTATCCGAGTAGCAGCATGTTGAAGTCTGTAGCCATTTTGCACTTTGGACCCTTAAGGGATCGATCTGGTTGAACGTAGCTCAGAGCGATTCCGCATGTTTGGGTGTGAAATAGGACCATTACTGGTGTAAACATACCAATTCAAATGTGTTGAAACAATATGTTTGGTCACACGAGTTGCAGTACGAAAGTTGCACCACTTTACAACTTTCCACTGCTTGCATTTGACACTTTTTCATCAACTGAAAACTAGAAACCATGGGAAAACCACTTTGAGATAACAAAAACCGAGAGAATGTATTGTATATGGCCCCAACATGATCACATAGGTTCAGATGGAGATTTCGTAAGCACCATAGTATTCGAGTAATACCCCGTCAAAGATTGCTACCCTTTTGCACTTTGGGATTTGATGTTTCATTGAACTGTATGGTTTCGTACAATGTGATTGTGCTCTCTTTTCGATGGAATTCGGTGGGAAGAATACTTAACTCCATTTTAGTTTTGGTTTGGTTGGATTTCAAGTGATTTTGTGCAGTTTAGAAGCCAATTACTGTGGGTCGGTTTGTATACCCTGTTTTAAGGGTTTTGAGTGCATTAAAATGTCATATTAAGCCTTTCACCCACTATATGCTTCCATAACTCAATGGAAAGGCTTAGTTATGGTTATAAAACATGTGTAAAAAAATTTGTATGCAAGGGAGGAAAATAGAGGGTTTTTAGGTGATGCCTTAGATGTCAAATGGTGTATTTTTTAGTGGAAATTATTACTAGGGTTTGAAGAAATCTTTGGGGGCAGTGATATCTCTTAAACTTTTAAGCTTGTGCAGAACTTTCTGAAGGTGTTTTAGGCTTTGGTTGGCTATGGGAAGGTTTCAAGTATGTGTTTTCAATAAACCCTTACCCAACTTATATTCTCCAAATCTCATCCAATGGCCAACCAAACATTAATCAAGCTTTAACATAAACCCTAAGACAAATTCCCAAGAGATCATACCATGTTTCTTTGTACCATTATTAAGATCCAATAGACCACCTTGCATAAAGGCTACTAAATTAGTCCTATTTACAAAGAGACAACCTTTTAAACACTAGATCTTCACTTAAACTCCTCAAACAGTAGTATGTTATGTGTCAAAACCCCCAATTCCATTATTTGTTTCCAGGTCCAAGACCTCTAGACCCCTAATACACCAAACCCTCTATTTCAAGCAAAATACTTGGGGTTTTAATGAAACTCCTATCTCCCATACCTGCCATACACAAAAAAAGCACCAAACACACTTACCTAACCTTGCACATGGTGAATAATACATTACATGGATATTCCTTCCCACATTTTGTCAAAACACCACTTGAAACCCTCATTTTCATCATGAAAATACCCTACTACAGCCCTAGAACATCATCTCAAACACCCAACCTTGACTCCACAACATTTTAAATGGATTAGGCATGTGTTTTACAAGTTAGAGGACCCATTCCACAAGTTACAGTAGGCACAAAAAGTGGAATGGGTTGAATTACATCATGAAACCCTTCAATCCAAGAACACTATGAAAGTAGGTAGGAGCAGTAAAAACAAGATAACTTTCACTATACAAAGAGTTAGAACCTCTAAATAGGTGAAAATGAAAGCTAATTCATCAATCTACAACATACAATAGGTTTCAAATCATCTTAGTTCTTGTACAGGTCGTACAACAACAAGAAAAGTGATAAAACCAGTAAATTTCTAGAAAATAGCATTCTTCTTGATAAAAAATGGGTTACAAATCAACCAACAACCTCTCCTTCAAGGAATTGAAGGTTATTATACATTTTTACCATAGGAACAATAAAATAAGAGGCTTTGAAAGGAACTCCATGAAAACCAAGCTCCCTAAATGGTATATCAAACTCTAGTTCAAAATCTTTTAGATGAGGCTGCTCCCATAACTCTCTTACTCACTTGACAAATCCTTGAAACTTTGTATTGATTTTATTTTTCATGTCCCTATCTTGTTGTTCTTCCTCAATTTCATCAATATCATACATTGACCTTCTTGCCCCTCCTAAATTTTGGACCACATCCATTACCTCCACATAAAACTAGACATCCTTGGTCTTCTTGGTTCCCACACCTTGATATGGTTATGCAAATGAAAATGAAGCAAAGTAATCATCTCCTTCTTTGTTGGCTGGAAGAATGCATGCTTAATGTTTTGATACATGATATCAACTCTCTCTTCTGCTCTCATGGTTGAATATCAAAATCTAGTATGGTGGGCCTCTAGAGCTCCAGTCATCTTTCTTCCTTTTCCACCAAATGTTGGCCTGATCCACACATCTGCCAGCCTAATTGGCTTTGTTTTTGAAAGCTAAAGTTTCGCCTGAGTCACCAATGTATCTCTCTCTTCCTTTTCAGACTCTTTCATTGCTACAAATCATCTCTAGGATTTAATCATCTGTACCACATGGTTGATGTGCTTTGAATCCTTGCATCTAAAGGAAATTTCCTTTACATAAATATTACTAGGCAATTTCAATGTTGTCATTGTAGTTGGTATTAAAGCCAGTACCTACAACATGAAGAGTGATTCTGATTCCTCTTCTACATTAGAGGGTTCATATCCTTTATCTAACTCTTTTGAATTATCAGAACCTTCCATATTCAAAAATTCCCAACTAACATCTTCAATAAATTTATTTGGATCATCAGTAATAGTCTTCAAAATTGGCCGCTAGTACAAGTTCATTTTGATTTCATAATACTTTATAACCATGGAGTTCAACCATTCCTTGATGCCATCAAGTGAAGATTGAGGAATGACATCAATTCAGAGTACATCCCACTTAAAGTCTTTGATAGCAATAGCCATATCAAATTCCTTTTGCCCAAGTCCTACTCTCTCAAGGTTAACAATCTCAATCTCACTAATAGCGATTACTAAGAAAGGTAATTCCACCAACTCTACCAAACAATTTACCATAGAAACAATAAAAGCAGAGGCTTTGAAAGGAACTCCATGAAAACCAAGCTCTCTAAATGGTATATCAAACTCTAGTTCAAAATCTTTTAGATGAGGCTGCTCCCGTAACTCTCTTACTCACTTGACAAATCCTTGAAACTTTGTATTGATTTTATTTTTCATGTCCCTCTCTTGTTGTTCTTCCTCAATTTCATCAATATCATACATTGACCTTCTTGCCCCTCCTAAATTTTGGACCACATCCATTACCTCCACATAAAACTAGACATCCTTGGTCTTCTTGGTTCCCACACCTTGATATGGTTATGCAAATGAAAATGAAGCAAAGTAATCATCTCCTTCTTCGTTGGCTGGAAGAATGCATGCTTAATGTTTTGATACATGATATCAACTCTCTCTTCTACTCTCATGGTTGAATATCAAAATCTAGTATGGTGGGCCTCTAGAGCTCCAGTCATCTTTCTTCCTCTTCCACCAAATGTTGGCCTGATCCACACATCTGCCAGCCTAATTGGATTTGTTTTTGAAAGCTAAAGTTTCGCCTGAGTCACCAATGTATCTCTCTCTTCCTTTTCAGACTCTTTCATTGCTACAAATCATCTCTAGGATTTAATCATCTGTACCACATGGTTGATGTGCTTTGAATCCTTGCATCTAAAGGAAATTTCCTTTACATAAATATTACTAGGCAATTTCAATGTTGTCATTGTAGTTGGTATTAAAGCCAGTACCTACAACATGAAGAGTGATTCTGATTCCTCTTCTACATTAGAGGGTTCATATCCTTTATCTAACTCTTTTGAATTATCAGAACCTTCCATATTCAAAAATTCCCAACTAACATCTTCAATAAATTTATTTGGATCATCAGTAATAGTCTTCAAAATTGGCCGCTAGTACAAGTTCATTTTGATTTCATAATACTTTATAACCATGGAGTTCAACCATTCCTTGATGCCATCAAGTGAAGATTGAGGAATGACATCAATTTAGAGTACATCCCACTTAAATTCTTTGATAGCAATAGCCATATCAAATTCCTTTTTCCCAAGTCCTACTCTCTCAAGGTTAACAATCTCAATCTCACTAATAGCGATTACTAAGAAAGGTAATTCCACCAACTCTACCAAACAATTTACCATAGAAACAATAAAAGCAGAGGCTTTGAAAGGAACCCCATGAAAACCAAGCTCTCTAAATGGTATATCAAACTCTTAGACCTCATTCTTGCACATTTACAACCATATTCAAATATTGACTTAAATAGCCTTCAAGAGGCTTTAAATAGCCTTTAAAAATGATTCTACATCTTTCCAATCATACCTAACTGTTCTTTTTGTAACTAACATGACTTAGTACATCATAAATCAATTGTGGATGTGTTATGACCTTATTCAATTAACAAAAATCAAAACACAAAACTAACTTAAAAGACTTCCATGAACCAAATTTGGTCAATAACCTTTGTGTCTCCGCACCAAATTTTAATATTTCAGTAAATGTCATTACAAGTAAATCTCATTACAATGCCTTAAGTACTTTGTTCTCACAGATATTTTACAATGTCACTAATACATTTGAGATTCTCTTATAATTTATACATCATAGGTTCTCATTTAGAGGTTAACTTCAAATGAGTAACTTGATATTCCCTTGCAAAGCTTCACACACTCTTTTATAATGGCTTCAAATTAGAATTGAGATTTTTCAAGATCATTAAAATAAGGATGTTACATTGCCTTTTTGGTTGAGATTCTCTTCGCTAGCTCAAAAATTGGCATTTTCTGCAAAGAGAGACCAATCAATTTTTACTAGTTTAGTTATAGATACGCAAAGTAAAAGAATAAAAAGAAATAACTCGTCCAAAATGGAAATGAAATGAAAATAGATGGAAGGTACTTACAGATAGGCATGGCAGTCTCTCAAATTAGTCACTCCTAGCCATACATCTTCACTAGGAGTTCCAAGATACCTATTGCACACAACACCTCTCATGAATAGAATATCTTGAAATTTGAGATGCTTTTATAATGTCTACATCATAGGTGATCATGGTAAGGTTAACTTCAAATGAATAACTTGAAATTCCCTCACCAAGCTTCGCACACACTTTTGTAATGGTTTATTTAATCATAATTGATATTTTTCAAGATCATCAAAATAGGGATGTTGCATTGCTTTTCTACCTGAGATTCTCTTGGATGGCTCATAAATATGCATTTTCTACAAGGGGACACCAATCAATGTTTACCGGGCTACTTACAGATACGCAAAGTAAAATAAGATGATAGCATCGACATCAAAAAAATTATCGTGGATACAAATATAAATTAATAAGAACCATTGTGCATATACTTACAAATTAATCCAATGAACCATCTGGGTCTGCTCTACTCTTTATTGTGTCAAGTATTGCCTCGTGGTCAAACTCACAGACCTTCCACAATGTCTTGTTCAAAAGTCTACCCCCATATTTGGTCAAATGAACATTGGGTGCCACAACAAGGTTTGATTAATGAAGAATCTTACAATGCGTGTCAAAGTCTTGAAACAACCAATGTTTAACACTCTTATGTGGGTACCTTCTAAGCCACGTTCCAATAACAACAACTGAGCCTGTAGGGTATTCGATATTTTCTCCATCTATAACTGGGCCTTCCAATTTCTTTTTGGCCTCAACACAATGACACAAGTAATAGTTTGTTCCCTCTTCATTCTCTTCATCTACAATAACTGCATAAACATGCCCTACATTGATATGTGTGGAATATCTCTTGAAATTAATCAACATTACGAATACAGTACAAAGTAAGATAACAATATGGAATTTCAAAAACTAAGCAAGTAGATATATTACCTGGTTGAACTAGATTTGATATGTGGTCAAAGTCGACTGATGATTCCATCTGTGCTAGTTCCAATGCCGTCAGAGGGCAATACATGTGAAGTGGGCTAAGATAACTTTTCAACCATTTGTCAACCCACTCCCCTAACTCACAATCATTCCAGGCTTGCATTGTACATGAAGAACAAAAGCATGCCATCTTACATGTATTGATACTCCATGAACCTAAATTTGAGCTAAGGAAAGAGTTTAGCTCACTCAATCCTATTAGTGTACAACATTCCTGATATGGTGCAATGTTAGTATCATCCATCAACCAAAAAAATCTATGAACTAAAGATGTACCTTCATTACCTAGACCCATCGAAGCATTACACCACTCGATGATTGATCTTGCATCTGTCAACTTTGCACTATATTTATACTTTAACTCTTCTCATGCTAATGCTCTTTTCACGCATGCTCCTACACCATCATGCTCCCCCTTTCCATGCCCGGCCTCACAAAAGTTCCACATATGCTAAACACCTATAGTGAGATGCATCCTGCACAACCAATAGAACATGTGTGCATTCTTGAACTGTGCTACACATTTATCTGACCATATTATATGCCAACCATATGTTATGCCCCTCTGATCCAAATCACTGTAGAACATCTAGAAGCAACCTTGCACAAACTCTAGAGAATGTGTGCAATCATCACTAATATAAAAGTGATACTCCCTCAATACCTTCCTTTGGTCCTTTGTACTATCAGCTGCATGAATGAATGTTATGTGCGAAAATATCAAAACTTGTGTGGAGTTATAATTCTATGAATGTACCTCACACTGTGGCTATAGAGTCTAGTTCTCTACAAATTCAACCACTGATACTATTCTTCCAATTGGAAAGGTTTCCTTGCATAGCTTAAATTGTTTGTCCAGCCATCAGGCTCTATGGGTATGCCTTGTATACTCATACACTAGATTCTCATGAAACATGGACATAAACTGATACACTGGAATCTTTTCAATAACCAAATCACACCTTTTTGCTTGAGACCCATCTTTTGTAGTGTATGCCACTGTTTTATACTTCTTGAACTCTACTAGTTTCTATCCCACCTCATCTATGCTTTCCATATGTTGACATACTAGCATTCGTTGCAAGCCACCACAACACTCGCATGAACCATCCAAGCATATTGTCCTATAGAATATTTGGCCATACTCTATTTGACATAAAAAATTTGATAAGAAATCTCTTGAAGATTTTGGTGGGGCTTCTATGCCACAATCTTGCAAAACATCGTTAGTATGAAAATCTAAACATATAGAATGATAAACATCATAATGGTTAGAGAATTCAATATGTAGTCTACAACAACAAGTAGTGCGTGTGTGATTTATCTTGACATAAAAAGGTTTAAGCATTTCAAAAAATCTTTGAGAAATACTAATTTGAGGACAATCATTTTGAAATTTATGAAAAAATTAGGTTTGAGTCGTATTCAAAAAATGCTCTGGATGTGGCGCACGGTTCCGACTACCGATTCTCCTTCTTATGACATCCCTTTGATTCGGAGATGGCCTTGTATTATTCTTCCAATACTCTTCAATTAGTGTTCTCAATGCTTCAACAACTTTTTTATCTTTATGTGGCAGTCTTCCCGAGAATGCCCATAATTCATTTGAATCGATGCCCTCAATTCTTTGCCACCTTTGAACGGCTTTTGATAAAGTTTTTCTACTAATTCCCATTTGTTCACTTGTCTTTTTAATGAGATGAGATCTCTTTGTTTGATAGCTTACCAAAGTCGATGTAATGACAAGTCAAGTGACATTACTATCCTTTGAGCGTGAGGTCTTACCCACACTCTCATAAGCATTCATTAGATTCTTCACAATAGTGTTTTCACTTGATGCATTCGATGTTCTCAACCCAAGAGTCTTCATGATGTTTCTGTACTTTAAACCCCACATCATTTGAACAAATAGTTGACATCTTGCGGTCTCATTTAGCCTTTCAAAGAATATTTTCCAAATCTTATCAACATATCTTCTACAAGTGCATTCTAGAATCTTACCTTCCATGTGTTGCAAAATATCCTCATCAATATTAATCAAAAATTTTGGCTTTCTACACAAAATTCTAGTTTATGTTCTCCTAGGTACATACATCTCGACACTAGCAATTTCATCAATATTTAATTGACATGGGCTAGATTGTGTACCTTTGATTGAGGGTGGAGTAGAAGACATGCCTTGATAGTCACGTAGGGATGATGGCATACCTTCTTCGTCAAATCCAAATGATGATGTACTCTCAACTTGAGATGCGATGGATGGTGTCCAATCATATTCACTTGTGGTAGATGGTGTCCCTCCATATTTGCTTGTGCTTAATGGTGTCCCTTTGTATTCACTTGCGGTAGAGGGTGTGTCTCCAACTATGGTATTTACATTTTTCCTTTCATACTCTTTCACATTTGTTCCCTTTGTGCTACCAATTTATTTTCTCTTTTTAACGGTTGAGGTTCCTCTTCAATTGGCTTGTTTTCATCAATCGTTTCCAATTTCTTCTTTTCACGATATGTCACCACCCACTCTCTCTATTTTTCTTTGAAGGTTTCATACTCTTCTTCTATTATTTTCTTCCTTGTTCGTTTCTTCGGCATGGCAGATAATTTTACTTGTAGCACAGTAATGAGATGAATATTAGTTCCTCAAAAATGTATCCATTAAAATAAATGAAATATATATGTCATTCAAGGCTTCATAAATAGAAAACATAGGTGATTAGGTAGCTTTATTGATGAGGTAATGTAGAAATAGAGATGAAACCAAAATAGTTTAAATAGGTAGTAGAATTTTCAAAATGTGCAAAAAGTGCTAAGTTGTGAAATTAACAAATAGTGAAGGGTTTGATGCAGACCTGGGAGGCTCAATCACAACCAATTTCACAACATGCCTTTAAGAGGCATCTAACAAGATTAAGATGACCTATTTGAACAAACCAAATAACCCTCAAAGCTTGAAAATCAATAGAAGTTAGATTTCACACTTTCACCCCTTGAACCCTAGTAGTAGTGGAAACTCAGTTTTTTCCCAATAACTCAAATGTTCTCGAAAACATCAGACAAACTCTTGATGGTTTTAGACACCCATTTCAAAGTTATTACACATATCTCAATTTCAGGTACAAGTCCTTTGGACCAAATCCCCAAAAACACCCCTTCTAGGCTGACCTAATTAGGCTAAGTAGGCCTAATTTGCAAAGCAACATTCCCTCAAACTTATCAAAGGACCTTGAAACCTTGAGGTGGCATTTCTTAAGTTCTCAAACCTCCAAAACTACAACTAGATTCCTTTGGTACAGATAAATTCATGCCAAACCTAAAAACCCTTATTTTATGCATTATTCAAGAGGGTTTATTGAATATGCTACTTCTAGAACCTCCCAGACTTTAAAACCAACTTGAAAAAAGGACATTAACCCTACACATGCCTAAAAGTTCAAAACATTATGACCTCCCATAGAGATTCTTCCAAACCCTAGGCCTAAGCCCTCATTCACATGCATTTTTGTTCACAAATCTCACTATAGCAGTAGGTTCATTACTCTTATTTCTTTCTTAGCACTCAAATCATGCATCCTACACTTAAATCATACATCATAGGGTCCCTTACATGAGTTACAGGTTAGGAAAAAACATGAAAACACAAAAAATTGCTGCTAAACTTGAGATTTCAATGTATTTTCTTCTCAAAAACTCCAAATAAAATTTGCATTCCATGTCTACATGCCATTTAAAGGCTTCTTCTTCACATCCCACTGACCAACTACCTTGCAACTGAATTTCAAACCCTTAATGACCATTGAAGGCCAAGTTTACATCATTTACACATGATATAACAACAATATTACTCATATTGTAAGTTTGCACCCTTAACACCTATAACTCACTAAAACCATACCAATGGATTGAAATGAGCCTTATTACATCCACAAAACACTAATCTTGCACACTTTAGATGTAAATTCAAAAACATTTCTTCAAAGGCTACAAAGATACTTTAGTGCAAGATCACCATTTTTCACATTTTAACACCTAAACTCAAAAACTCAACCTAAGACATGCTTAGTGGTCTTGATTGACCCTGTTCAAAAACAAAACATGCTCAAAGACTCATCCACCTACATTTTAACTTCTTAATTACCATCAAATGATCAAATAAGGAGGATGAGGTGTAGGTGCTCTTGCACCAAGGTTGTAAAAGTGTATTAAAGAGGGAGACCAACGATCACCTCTTTCAAATGTTAGTTTTGGAAGTTGAAGTGGTTTGTTTTAGGAGGGAAAAATTATAAAAGGCCATGAGAAACTTGAATGGAGGATGATCCTTGGATTGGGTGTCAAACCAAATGAGGGAATGTTGAGATTTCCTTAAGAAAAATGAGGTTTTGGTGAGTGAAATTGAGTTTCTGAGTTGGGCAGTGTTATTTTATGTTAGATTGAGCATGAGCAGGGTATTTTAGACTTGTTTGAATAGTTTTCAAGTTTTTGAGTGTTTGGAAAGTGCTACTTTCAATAAAACCTAGGGTTTCTAAGCCTAGGGAGAGGGTTTTATGGTTTGGGTGGTAAATGATTGAATGCCTGCAATCTAACACTGTAATTTGAAGTGGTTTGTTTTAGGAGGGAAAAATTATCAAAGGACATGAGAAACTTGAATGGAGGATGATCCTTGGATTGGGCGTCAAACCAAATGAGGGAATGTTGAGATTTCCTTAAGAAAAATGAGGTTTTGGAGAGTGAAATTGAGTTTCTGAGTTGGGCAGCATTATTCTATGTTAGATTGAGCATGAGCAGGGTATTTTAGACTTGTTTGAATAGTTGTCAAGTTTTGGAGTGTTTGGCAAGTGCTACTTTCAATAAAACCTAGGGTTTCTAAGCCTAGGGAGAGGGTTTTATAGTTTGGGTGGTAAATGATTGAATGCCTGCAATCTAACACTGTAATTTGAAGTGGTTTGTTTAAGGAGGGAAAAATTATCAAAGGACATGAGAAACTTGAATGGAGGATGATCCTTGGATTGGGCGTCAAACCAAATGAGGGAATGTTGAGATTTCCTTAAGAAAAATGAGGTTTTGGAGAATGAAATTGAGTTTCTGAGTTGGGCAGCGTTATTTTATGTTAGATTGAGCATGAGCAGGGTATTTTAGACTTAACTGAATAGTTGTCAAGTTTTGGAGTGTTTGGCAAGTGCTACTTTCAATAAAACCTAGGGTTTCTAAGCCTAGGGAGAGGGTTTTATGGTTTGGGTGGTAAATGATTGAATGCTTGCAATCTAACACTATAATTTGAAGTGGTTTGTTTTAGGAGGGAAAAATTATCAAAGGCCATGAGAAACTTGAATGGAGGATGATCCTTGGATTGGGCGTCAAACCAAATGAGGGAATGTTGAGATTTCCTTAAGAAAAATGAGGTTTTGGTGAGTGAAATTGAGTTTCTGAGTTGGGCAGTGTTATTTTATGTTAGATTGAGCATGAGCAGGGTATTTTAGACTTGTTTGAATATTTTTCAAGTTTTGGAGTGTTTGGTAAGTGCTACTTTCAATAAAACCTAGGGTTTTTAAGCCTAGGGAGAGGGTTTTATGGTTTGGGTGATAAATGATTGAATGCCTGCAATATAACACTGTAATTTGAAGTGGTTTGTTTTAGGAGGGAAAAATTATCAAAGGCCATGAGAAACTTGAATGGAGGATGATCCTTGGATTGGGTGTCAAACCAAATGAGGGAATGTTGAGATTTCCTTAAGAAAAATGAGGTTTTGGTGAGTGAAATTGAGTTTCTGAGTTGGGCAGTGTTATTTTATGTTAGATTGAGCATGAGCAGGGTATTTTAGACTTGTTTGAATAGTTGTCAAGTTTTCAAGTGTTTGGCAAGTGCTACTTTCAATAAAACCTAGGGTTTCTAAGCCTAGGGAGAGGGTTTTATGGTTTGGGTGGTAAATGATTGAATTTCTGCAATATAACACTGTAATTTGAAGTTTTGACAGATATAAAGTGCTTCCCCAAGGTTTCAAGATATTTGGACAAGTTTTGAAGGTGGTCGCTTTGTAAAAGTGGGCTAATTTGGGCCCTTAAAAGTGTAGAAAACCTTATTTGTGTAGTTTGGTACAAAACAAGCATTGGTGATTGTTGGATATGTTGAAAGGCTTTGTAATGGGTCCCTGACGTGTTTTGTGTTGTGAGTTGAAAGGTTGTGTGAGTGGAATTATACCTGATTGAGTGACTTTGATATGCTACAAGGAACAGTGTGAATATGCTAAATGAAGAGGTCCTGATGAAAATGTAAATTGAAAATTGTGTTTGCAGATTGGAGTTGTGTGTTTGTGTGTTGCAAGCCTCCCCCTATTGCATTAGGAGTATATTCCAATTTTTAGAGACATGTAAGGAAAATTTGGTAGCATAGACAAGGAAATCAACTAGTTTGTATAAATGTTTGAAAAAACACCTAAATGAAAGCTTGGGAAGCATACACCAAGTAAGTCAATTGTTAAATAACAAAATGCCTCAAAGAGATGTGGTTTAAAAATGTAATTGGAAAGTGTATAGAATTGTCTAATTTAAAATGTCCATTGACAACCTAAGGTTGTAACATGACAAACAAACAATGATCAACATGGAATATGCAAAACAACAAAAATGAAAGCAAGCCATAATAGAATGAAAAAAAATGTACAAAGACTTCACATACCTAAAAAACCAGAGTTTTAAATGGAGAAGTTCTACCCAATTATGTAGCCTTTGGTTCTTCTTTCCTCAAACTCCTCAACAATTTGACTTTTTCAAAAGCTTGTTCCCCTCCAAACTTTAATTGTATATCAGTTATCATTTGAATTCAAAATTGAATTGATATTATATGCCTTTCAATGTGAAAACTCTGCTATTTCATGCAAAGGTGGTGGAAAGATCATGAAAAAGGTGGTGGAATCTAAAAATCATGCATGGACACTTCACTCAATCATCAAAAAGCTACTTTTTGTCAGAGCACGCAAAAAACCAGGAGAATATGCAGAATGTGGGCTGACATCATGGGTATATTGTGTTTTTTACTATTTTTAGTGTAAGATATAACACGCTCACATTATAACGTGAGCGTGTTATCTCTTTCTAGTATAGCCATGTCTC
>VDFB02353493.1:285303992-285365040 GCA_007258455.2 Sequoia sempervirens | reverse complement strand
CTCTCTCCCACTCTATCCCACTCTCCCACCCTCTCCGACCTTATCCCACTCTCTCAAGTCACTCTCTCACACACTCAATCCATCTATCTCTCTCCCCTATACCCTTACCATGAAACCCTAAACCCTTATAACCCTCTACCATAAACCCTTAACCCTTAAACCCTCTACCATATACCCTAAACCCTAAACCTTTAACCCTTAAACCCTCTAATATCTACCATTAACCCTTAGGTCTATGTGTACAAAAATCAGATCTCCGATTTGAATCGGATATCCAATTTGAAGAACTAAAATCATACCATTGCAAAACATCGTAAATTTTTAGAATGGAACGAATATTAGATTATAACAGATATCGGATTTGTGGGCCATAGAAAAGCCTCATGTGGGTCATTTTGTGCATTCCAACGGACCCTGCATTCTGTTTGCAAGCGACAAACACACAGTTTCAGATAGGAAGGGACAAAGATCAACTTTTTGAAGCATCTTCTATTGAAATTTGTCATAAGGAATGATTTTTTAGCATCTTTTATGAGGTATAATGGGGAGCAGCAGTTGTCGGAAGCAAAAACATAAGAGAAAGCTTACAAAAGAAGAAATTGAAACATATAGACAAAAAGATAGAAAGTCATAGGAAGAAGACAAGGTATGTTAAATATTGGTGAACCTAGCTTATGGTCTTTCAGAGTGAAGAATTGAAGATGTTCAAGGTGAAAATGTTGGAATTGAATATGTTGAAGACATGATATTCAAATTAGGAATGAAATTGTAGAAATTGATAGCCAGAAAATGTTCAAAGGTGAAAATGTTGGATTTGAAAGATGTTGAACATGGTGACTGAAGTGGGAATGAAAATATTAAGGGGAGTGATAATGAAAATGTTCAAGGTGGTATGGTTGAGATCTTGGGCTATGATATTGAAGTGAAGGGTAAAATTATTCAAATTGATATTCAAAATGTTCAAGGTGAAAATGTTGGAAAGAGGAAGATGTTAGAACATAATATTGAAGCAAGTGTAAATTATGTTTCACCAAATTACATGAGAAATGAAGAACCTTGTATGGAAGAAAGACATATTCCAATTTCAAGACCCTCAAGAACCCCTAAATGGTTACTTGAATTTGATGAGAATATTATAAACAATTTTGAAGGCAAGAGGTCAACACGAACTATTCGATTGTGGGCTAGAAGACTTTTCAACCAATATTTTAGTGATAAGACATTGACTGAGCAATGCCACCTTTTTGTACAATTGCTAAAGATGCAAAAGATGAGACCTTTGCTAGGCAAATTGAAGATTCGTGTGAACAAGAAGACTGAAAAAATTCTATTATTGTCAAAAATCTTTTTAATGCTCTCTCAAGTCTATTGGAAAAAGTAACAAGGAAAAGGATAAGAGAGCTACTCGAAGAGTCATTACAACTGCCCTAGTAAGCCATCAATTGAAAAAGGCTCACTTTATGAGACAAACTTGTATTGATTTTGACATAAATCATAAAACTTTGGATAGAGCACTTGCAAGAAGAGAAAGAATAGATGATCCTCTTGAAAATGATACATGGGCTTTTGCCGAGAGGCTTCCACGTGTTCATAAGAAGCTAACTAATAATGTAAAGTAGGTAATTCAACAATTTTGGCATGACAACTCTAGAGTATCACCCAATGCAAAGGATGTTTTAAAGTTAAGAATTGGCAATCGAGACTGTACACCACATCCTAAACATTTCTTGGAATCAAGCCAAACAATGTTGTTCAAAAAATTTATTGAAATACATAAAAAATATGGAAATCTCGCAAAGGACTTTTGAGGGTTTGAAGCCATTTTATTGTGTGCCTCTTAAGATTCGTAGTACTTGTTGTTGCAAATACCATGTGGAGTTTTCAATGTACCATGAGATATTATGCTATATCCGTTCTACTTTGCATACTAATGAAATGTTGCAGGAGTGTGGTGAAATGCATCTTCCAAAATCATCAAGGGACTTGCTAGATCTATTTTTATGTTCTAGAGATGATGGTTGCTTTTTCTATAGAAATGATTGTTTAAATGCAAAGTGCTCACAATGTGGTGGCTTGTCAAAGTTTGTTCAATGTTTTCATGAGAGTTTCGAACATGAATTTGTAAAGCTTGTTGAGAAAAAAGAGATATAGAGATAGTCAAATATACTTTGCAAAGTGGAGGTGAAGGTTCTAGATGTGAGTTGGTTACAAAAGAATGCACGGTGTTGCTGATTTTATTTCAGATTTTAAGGACAATCTTTTCTACAAGTATGCAAGGAACATAGTCATAGGAATCTCAATGGTTGGATCAAAAATTTAGGATGTGTAAGGACTCTTTTGATTGGCACTATTATATCAGTGGTTGAATTTGCAGAAAACTACACATTGCAACCACAAAATGAGGTACAATCTCAGTATTACAATTCCATTCAGATTGCTATTTTTGTCCACATAACATTTAGACATGCACCTGATAGTACAGAGGAGGATCGAAAGATAATTAGAGAGTATCATTTTTATATGAGTGATGATAGATCTCACTCGTCTGAGTATGTCCAACATTGTTTCGAGAATTTTTTTGAGTTCTTGCAGGAGCATGATATAGCATTGGGTTGACATCTAATTTGGTCAAATAATTGCACAGGACAATTCAAGAATGCTCGTATGTTTTATTGGTTGAGTAGAATGCATGTAGAGAGGGTTCTACCTCATATTTGGAATTTTTTGAAGCTAGACATGGGAAAGGGGATCATGATGGAGTAGGTGCATGCGTAAAGAGAGCTCTAGTTAAGGAGCAATTGAAGATTTCAGGAGCAAAATTCAGCGATGCATGTTCTATAGTTGATTGGTGTAGTTCAGCATTGTCACAGGGAGGGACACTTGATTCAACAGTGTGCAGATTCTTTTGGTTCATTGAGGAGGGTACAGTGGGAGGTAGATTATATTGTCATACAATCAAAGATTCTTCAAAGATGCATTCATTTTGAAGCTCAGATGCAGGCACATGGACCATTTGGACACGAGAGTTGGCTTGTTTTTGTCAGAGTTGTATTCAGTGCAAGTGGGATCAATGCGAGTCAAGTGAGTGGGTGGATACATGGGTACCACATTATCTAACTCCTTTATCTCAAACAATATCCATGACAAATGACACAATGGAAAGTTTAGTTGATTACGACTTGCTTTCAAATCTACTACAGTTAGGACATATTTTTGCAGTTGTTGCACCACAGAGGAATGAAGAGAGATCAGACTATTGGTTGGCTCGATGTGTGCGGGTAAAACATAAGCTAACACAACCAATGGAAGATGATGATGGTTTCATGTATCCTATAGGTTCAGTTGTGGTTGCAGGAACTTGGTTGTGAACATACACGATTAGAAAGAATGGCATACCTGCATTTGAAGACTGAGAAACACAAAACCATTCTCATGTATTCACAACTTGTTATAGCAATAAATGTTAAGTTGTTGAAGTATCATGCTAGACCAAAGACAAAACAACTATGGACACTTAGTAATGTTGATCATGAAGCAATATTGGATACTCTTAAGCAAAGAGATGACCCTTCAGGCACACTTGAATAGCATTTCCAAGAATGGAAGGTAGAATGCTTATGTTCATTATGATTAAGTTCATTAGTGTTCTTTATTTAATACTGATATTTTATATACTATTGCAATGCAGGTGTCTTTAATTGTGATATTTTGTATGCACTTTTGCTATATTTTTGGCAAGATTGATCATGGACCTGCTGCAACAATAGCCAGCTCTGATCCTTTCGAAGAGGTATGCATCTTTGATAGTTTGCATCACTAGCTCATCATCATTCAAGTTGTTTAGATTAATATAGATACGTTATTCTAAGCATATTTTCTATTGTGACAATATAGATTTCTCATTTTCCCACTTTTTTGATATTCCTGGCACGATTGATCATGGACCTGCTACAACAATAGCCAGCTCTTATCCTTTCAAAGAGGTATGCATCTTTTATAGTTTGCATCACCAACTCATCATCATTCAGGTTGTTTAGATTAATATAGATATGTTAGTCTAACATCTTTTCTATTGTGACAATATAGATTTCTTATTTTCCCACTTTTGTTATATTCCTGGCATGATTGATCATGGACTTGTTGCAACAATAGCCAACTTTTATCCTTTCAGAGAGGTATGCAACAGATTACAACAATATAGATTGGTTATTCTAAGCGTCTTTTATAGTTTGCATTACCATCTCATCATATTTTGTGTCATTTAGAATAATATAGATTGGTTATTCTAAGCTACCTCTATGGTTTGTACAGGTGCTTGTCAGTGTAGAACATGAACATAATAATGTTGTTGAAGACTATGCCCTGAATGCCTCTAATAGGAAAATTTTGTAAAATTTGAATTCTCAAATTGGAAACAATGTAAAATGATCATAATTGTGTATGGGCATAATATATACCCAATGATGTTTTTTGAAATATGGGTCAAATGTCTGGCATTGTATAAAGGGTATGTTTAAAATGTAAAGGGGCCTGTATTTTGGAAACTCGTACGTTTTGTAAAGGGGTCTATTTTTGTACTTAATCGAGCTACAACCGAAGGTTTTCTTCCTGGTTCTTTCCTGTTGGTATGCTCGTTTGAACCAGGTTTTGTAATATTTCCCATTTATATATAATAAATTATAGTGGTTTGCAACTTTTGCTCCTCAAACCCAATTCTTTAATTCACAAGGGTGACCTCATAGTCACAAACCTATTCCCTTTCATTTTAAAATTCAAAATTCAAACTTTTCGCTAAGTGGTGTCATTCACCCACTTTGAGTTGACTAAACACATGTTTGGCATAATTTGATGATATACACTAGCATTAATAACATACAATATATTCATTATAATCATGAAAACATTCATTTATCTTACAACATTGGAGCAATTAATAGTGAGACATTTTGATTCAATGCAATAAAAATGAGTAACAAATTTCTAAATACCACCAAGTCCCTAGATATTCAAGAGTAGATGCAAAGATAAACATTCATACCCTTATCAACCCTTAATTATCCAATACCCCTATCAACCCTTAATTATGTTAGGTTGATTGTGTTTGATTGATTGGATTTTATACATCCTTGTACCTCATTGATACATTTTTCTATTAGGTTTTGCATTTTTTATGTTAAGATATAGTAAATTATATTCACTTGCAATTTGAAGTGTAAATCTCTTGTATTGTTAGAATGAGTACTTGAATGATCATGAGGTGTTGAGGGAAATATTATTTTCATTAGTATTCTTTGGAATGCTTTGGATATTGTTGTAATGGCATTGAATAAAGAAGGTCATCAATGGGAGTCACACAATCATTGCCATCAATGAAATTGACCATCTCTTACATTGGGAGAAATGGATCATCTTTCCATAATGTTATGGGTTCCTACTTAGTTGATATTTTCATGGTGGAGGGATATCTTGAGTGCTATCATAATTACATGTTGGGGTGGTTCATGGTTTTAAACTATCAAGAATGGTTTTGGTGGCAATTAGTTTGGGGAAACCACTTACATGGTTTTATCTTCCCATTGCTTTGTATAAAAAAATTATGTAGAAACGTTATTACATGTCTTGACATTATTTCAAGAGTGGAAGGCGTGGAGAACTGGGTTTTGAAATAAAATGAAGAGTTAAAGGTCCAAAAATGGTGGTTTTTTTCACTTGAAAATAAAGTTTTTACCCTAGGGTTTGCAAAAATATTTGAGATACCAGAAGTTTCTTTGTTTTCTAAGCATATTGGGGCCTAAATAAAGGTTTCTAAGGTGGTGGAAAAGTCTGAAAGGTTGTGGAAGTGCTACATCCAATAAACCCTCAAGAATTACACTAAAAACAAAGGTTTTTTGATTTGACGGTTACAGGTCCATACAAATGGAATCCAATTGTAGAATCCTTGTTTTCTTAGTAATTTATTTGCTACCCCAAGGTTTTAGGGGTCTGTGTGGTGTTTTAAGGTATGTTGCTTTGCATTTTTGGGCTAATTGAGTAGCCTATTCAAGGGTGAATGTATAGGAAGTCAACGTTGGTCCAAAGGAGTCTATGTTGTATCTCATATATGTTTTGTAACTTGGATATGGGTGTTTGAATCAATTATGTGTTCATCTGGTGTTTTGGAAAATTGTGGAGTAATTGGACAAAAACTAGTTTCTCACTATTACAAGGGTTTAAGGGGATTAAAGAGGGAAATGTGTATTTATTTTCTTATCAAGTTTTAAGGGAGTTTTGGAATGTCCAAAGAGGTCAGAATAATCTTGTTAGATGCCTCAAATAGGCAGGTTGCAAAGATTTTGTGATTGTGCCCTTGTGTCTGCATCAATTTTTCACCTAATTTGACTCGGTCCAATGTAGCTCGGAGTGATTCAGTTTATTTGGGTGCAAGAGAGGACCATCCATAGTGTAAGCGTACCCATCCGGACATGTTGGAACAATATGTTTGGTCATATGAGCTACAGAGTGAAAGTTGCACTACTTTGCAACTTTACACTGCTTGCATCTGGCAACTTTTCCCTCCACTGAAAATTCATCACCACAGGAAAACCCCTCTGAGATAGAAAAAACCAAGAGAGGTTTTTGTAGATGGTCCCAACACGATCCCATAACCTCAGACAGAGAGTTTGTAAGCATCACGGTCTCCGAGAAATAGACCTTCAAAGATTGCTGCCTTTTAGCACTTTGGACTCTTTAAGGGAAATTGTTGGTCTAATGTAGCTCAGAGTGATTCGACGTATTTGGGTGCAAGATAGAACCATCCCTACCGTAAACGTACCCATATGGACATGTTGGAACAGTCCATTTGGTCGTACGAGCTGCGGAATGAAAGTTGCACCACTTTGCAACTTTACACTGCTTGCATCTGGCAACTTTTCCCTCCACTGAAAAGTTATCACCACAGGAAAAAGCCTCCGAGATAGCAAAAACCGAGAGATATTTTTGTAGATGGTCCCAACATGATCCCATAGCCTTAGACAGAGAGTCTGTAAGCATCACGGTCTCCAAGAAATAGACCTTCAAAGATTGTTGTCTTTTAGCACTTTGGACTCTTAAGGGAAATCACCGGTCCAATGTAGCTCGGAGTGATTCGGCATATTTGGGTGCAAGAGAGGACCATCCCTAGCGTAAACGTACCCATCCAGATGTGTTGGAACAGTCCGTTTGGTCATACGAGCTGCGGAATGAAAGTTGCACCACTTTGCAACTTAACACTACTTGCATCTAGCAACTTTTCCCTCCACTGAAAAGTCACCACCACAGGAAAACGCCTCTGAGATAGCAAAAACCAAGAGAGGTTTTTGTAGATGGTCACAACACGATCCCATAGCCTTGGATGAATATTCTGTAAGCATCACGGTCTCCAAGAAATAGACCTTCAAAGATTGCTGCCTTTTAGCACTTTGGAATCTTTAAGGGAAATCGTCAGTCCAATGTAGCTTGGGGTGATTCGGCATATTTGGGTGCAAGATAGAACCATACCTAGTGTAAATGTACCCATTCGGATGTGTTGGAACAGTCCATTTGGTCGTATGAGCTATGGAATGAAAGTTGCACCACTTTGCAACTTTACACTACTTGCATCTGGCAACTTTTCCCTCCACTAAAAAGTCACCACCACAGGAAACGCCTCCGAGATACCAAAAACCAAGAGAGGTTTTTGTAGATGGTCACAACACGATCCCATAGCCTGGGACGAAGATTCAGTGTCCAAGAAATAGACCTTCAAAGATTGCTTCCTTTTAGCACTTTGGACTCTTTAAGGGAAAATGTTGATCCAATGTAGCTCAGAGTGATTCGGTGTATTTGGGTGCAAGATAGAACCATCCCTACCATAAAAGTACCCATCCGGACATGTTGGAATAGTCCATTTGGTCGTACGAGCTGCGGAATGAAAGTGGCACCACTTTGCAACTTTACACTGCTTGCATTTGGCAACTTTTCCCTCCATTGAAAAGTCATCACCACAAGAAAACGCCTCTGAGATAGAAAAAACTGAGAGAGGTTTCAGTAGATGGTCCGAACACGATCCCATAGCCTCAAATAGAGATTCTGTAAGCATCACGGTCTTCGAGAAATAGACCTTCAAAGATTGCTACCTTTTAGCACTTTGGACTCTTAAGAGTCGCCCGGGTCCAAGCGTGCTTCAGTGATTCGGCATATTTGGGTGCAAGATAGAGACCATCCCTCACGATGGCGTGCCATACCAGTTCATTGTTTGGAATGTGTTTTTGGTGCATTAGAAACGTAGATGAGCGTTACCGCTGCAGCACGCGCTGCATCACGGCAACTTTTTCCCTCCCGAAGTCATCACCATAGGAGAAAACGCCTGCGAGGATAGAAAAATTGAAGAGGTTTGTAGATGGTCCCAACACAATCCATAGCCTTGCATGGAGAGTCTATAAGCATCATGGTCCTGCGAGAAATAGACCTTCCAAAGTTGCTGTCTTTAGCACTTTTGAGCTGCCAAGGGGAAATCACCGGTCCAATGTAGCTTCCGGAGTGATTGGTGTTTGGGTTGCAAAGAGAGGACCATCTAGTGTAAACATACCCATCTAGATGTGTTGGAACAATCATTTTGGTCGTGCATTTGTGGAATGAAGTTGCACCACTTGCAACTTTACAAGCGCGCTGCATTTGGCAACTTTCCCTCGAAAAGTCACCACCCGCAGGAAAATGCCTCGAGAGATAGCAAAAGCGAATGGGTTTTGTAGATGGTCTAACACAATCCCATAGCCTTGGACAAGATTGCGTATCCGCGGTCTGCAGTAGACCTTCAAAGATTGTTGTCTTTTAGCACTTTGGACTCTTAAGGGAAATCACCAGTCCAATGTAGCTCGGAGTGATTCGGCATATTTGGGTGCAAGAGAGGACCATCCCTAGCCTAAATGTACTCATCTGAATGTGTTGTAACAGTCTGTTTGGTTGTACAAGCTGCGGAGTGAAAGTTGCACCACTTTGCAACTTTACACTGCTTGCATCTGGCAACTTTTCCCTCCACTAAAAAGTCATCACCACAGGAAAACACCTCCGAGATAGAAAAAACCGAGAGAGGGTTTTATAGATGGTCCCAACACGATCCCATAGCACAATCCCATAGCCTTGGACAGAGAGTCTGTAAACATCAGGGTCTTCGAGAAATAGACCTTCAAAGATTGTTGTCTTTTAGCACTTTGGACTCTTAAGGGAAACTAGTGGGCAACATAGTTAACTTCTTCACAAACTTGGTTTGAAGTAATTTCATTCTTTTTTGTGCATTTAAAATGGATTTTTAAGCCTTCCACCCTAAAAGTGACCTCTAAATAACTTCAGACACCTTAACTACCCTAAAACTGACCTCTTAATCACTTCAAACACCTATATTAAGCTACCACTCTCAAGACCAATGTAACAATGATACAAAATAGTGCTTTCAGTTTGAAAGATGGGTCACTTTCCTACTTTGGGTGGGATTTCAGACTCTCTAATACTATCATGCATTTCTTTCATTCCTTGTGCCTCCACCTCCCAATTCCTTCTCTTGTGGGCCTTTGAAATTTTTCCTTTCCATTCGCATAACACCCTAATACCTTGACCACCACTTCTCAAACCATACATTCCTCTTTGGATCTTTGGGCCTTTTGATGATGTCTTACATTTGTAAAAGAGCCAATGGGGTATCCTAATCCTCAAACCCCTAGATCCCCATTGTCTTGTGTCCTAACACCCAAGAATCCCATCGCCTGAACCCTTGATGTTGGACCTTGGGATAATTATTTGCTTGAACTTAAAGCAATCATTTCCCTAGATCTCCACACTCAAGCATGCACTTTCACAAAACCTCACCATTTGAATGGACTCCACCCATGACCACGACTAACCAAGAATGCAATTAATGAGCCCAAATTTGAATGTGAGAAAATGGCAAGAAACTTTGGACCCATGTTAGGCCTTCAACCTCTATATAAGGAATAAAACTTCATTAGTTTGGATAATCTTTGGACATCATCTCAACAAATCCAAAATTGAAAAGTCAGACACTTGTGTTCACTTGTTGAATCTAAGGACAAAAACCCTTAGGTTATGGAGATTTTTCGACGAAACCCCATTGGTTTCCTAGAGTTTGGAGGATGAAACTTGTTTAGATTTGTGAGGGAAATTTCACAGAAAGGTTGCATCTGTATGCCAAGCATAGTGGATTTCAGCATCCCAATATTTTTCTAAATTTTTTTTTTATCATTGTAATCTTGGTTATGAGCAAACAATTGAAGCAAAAAAATTGTAATCATGAAGTGAGTTATTTGAATTAAATACTCTATTCCAACCAACTTATATGTGTAGATCTATTTATCATATGTGAATGTTTTAGATCTAAATATCTTGTTTAAATGTTTTGGCTGATTTTCATTGAATTATTCCAAATCTAAGAAATTTGTATGAATAATTTAGTTAAGGATCATTGCATTTATCATTGAGCCTATGGTCAAATGTTCTCATCCTATGACATAAGTCTTGAATTGCTTTAATCAGTTCTGACAAGTCATGACCTCTTGATTGGGAAGGTTGTAACTCCCTCATTCATTCAAACAACCAGATGTATGTTTGTTGACAATATCAAATAAAACCTCCAGCCAGGGTCTACTAGTGTAGGGAGAAGCAATGCATGAAATTTTCTTTTTGATTTGGGCTAAATGTGATTAGGACAAGCCCTGACAGGGTTGTATCAAAGCCCAAGAGAGAGATATGTTGAGGAAGAAAATAGAGAAATTATAGTGAAAATGTGCATTAGCATGTCTCATTTTATTTATAGAAGAAAGTACAGTGCACAACAATCAAGCAAAAGCTAAAATCCATCTATGAAATAAATTACTCACTATCAAAACTAACCTTCAAATTAAAGAAGAATTTAAGAAGCTATATTTTCATATAACTTCTTCAAATGTATTTAAATTATTGTACAAGGAACATAAAATATTAGAGATGCACTTTCCAAGCAATGTTGTTTTCCTATCGGTTTATGTAAAACATAATTATTGTGGGGATTCTACTTAAGATTCAATTAATCAAGGAAATCAGAAATGTTTTGGAGTTTTGTTCTACCAATGCAATTATTTTCTATACTAGCCATTATGGAGAAGCGGTTTATACAAATTTTCTTTATGAAAAATACATTGTGATTAAATTATTTGTTTAAAAGTTATATCTTGCTTTTTATTTTCTAAAAGAATCCATATTTAGATGGTGTTGTAGTCAGATAAACATCTATTTTTCATAGAGCTCACAACTTTTAATAGTATTCTTTTCCTAAATTTCTAGGTCAAAGTGCATGATGATGTCATTTCATGCCTGCAAATAATTGAATCTTCTAGTCAACAAATGGTCACATCTTGGGATGGAATGATTAAAATATGGAACATTGATGAAGGTAGAGGTAGTTGGGCAACAACTTTTGGCTCATCTAAGAAGACACAAAGTTCTAGTAAGTATATGAAGAATGGTCATATGATATATTATTAGTATTCATATGGGAGTCTAGCCATATTAATTTTTTGAAAAAGGTGAATTTATGTCATATAAAAAAATTGATGGTTACAAATGGACCACCAAATTTACTAAGGCATGGGAAAGTTGACAAAGAAGAAAATCAGATGGTGTAGGGTTAATCAGATGAGTATCTAGTTGTTACTTATGCAATGTGAAATAATACTTTGAGTTTGAAATATGTGCAATGCACTGTAATCAACAATATGAATATAAACTACATAATATTTAACCATTCTTTTTATGCTATTGTACATTGATATTTAACCATTGCTTCAAAAGGTTTAATCATGCACATGAGGGAAACTAAATTTTTGATTTTCAACTTCTATATCCAAATTGTCAATAATCCAATTGTATGTCCATATACAAAAATGGCATCCAATGCCAACTCAAACAAAGTTTTGTATGTAGCTTATGCCATATGGAAATATCTATTCAAATTTACATGCCAAAGTAATGTCATCCCCTAAACTAAATTTGGATCATCAAATGGAGCCTCTTTGAGCTTTTCGTTGGCTCTTAAAGTAGGCGCACAAGAAAAGTCAAACCACAATTGAGATTAGTTGTACTATATAATTTAAAATGGAATAATTAATATAAAATCAATACACATTGAATTATAATTGAACTCTAAAATTGAAATCTTGATTTCAGTATAGAACTCTTTGAAGATTCGGTCCTAGAATATACCTCTCGAAACTAACCAAACAACCTTTTGTAACGTCAATCTATATATGTGAACAAAAACATGAAATTGATCCAAGTTAGCATAGAATTTTCAGTAATAAGAACATATTTACCAAGCACAAAATAAAATAAACACATACCTCTTTAGGTTGATCTTTTTCTGTATCTCCTTTACGTGTCTCAACACCTCCTCCTTGAGGTGTTTCAACACCTCCTCCTTCAGGCGTTCGAATACCTACTCCTTCAGGTGTTGTGGCACTTATCAACAATGATGTATAGCTCACAACCACCTGTACATAAAAATGACAAGTACATATGAAACTACAAATCTATGTCAATGTATGCATAATCAATAAAAGATCTTATAAATTTTAATTCAATCAAATTTGAGTTCAATTACCTTTCCCTTATCCAACACTATGCCTCCATAGTCTGGAGAGCGTCGCACCTCACTCACACTAGGTGTTTGCTACAAGAAGAGAGTAAGATAAAAAAATAAGTTAATATATAATTTCATTATTGACAATTCAAAATGACAAACAAATGCTCATTAAAAAATGTAAATGAGTGAGTGAGAAAATACATACTAGATGCGCATGTCGAGGCCAAATGAAATGGCCCTAAGGGTGCTATCCATCACCTGTGTGAGCTACTCCTTAGACATTAGCTGTAAAATAGACCATGTAAATAAATATTAGTACTTGATATTATCTCTTATTAATATTCATTTTTTTAAAAATACGAAGTTATGAATTTACCTTAAATGTTACTGTTAACTACTCCAATGTCCCACCTCTCTAGCGAGGAAGGGACTACGTAGAGGGTGTGCTCACTCCCTGGTGTGATCTGCTATAATCTCCACATCCTGGATGTCATAATCAGAAGTGTCTAATGGTTGCTCAGGGGGTTGTACAATAGGACCCAAACATATTTGTTGGCACGTATTGCAAATATGTGGCACACAAATATGTGGACCCAAGGAGGATGATGCAGCAGCACTGGATCCATCACCAAGATCACCAGACTATGGCTGAGCTATTGAAGAAGCATGGGAAACCAAAAGACCACTCAAAGAGTGAATGGCCTAGATAGTCTGTGTGGCTGCATCCTTCATAATATCTAGATGTTGTACTAGAGGTGGCGGAGGGAGGGGAGGAAGGGGAACATGTGGGCGCCTAACTACTCTACAGCTACCCTTGGCCTATCTTGAGGCATGCCTCTACCAACACCACGGAAGGTTTTAATGTCAAAAGTAATTGACATGATGCCCTAGCAATAAACTTCGACATATAAATTTTAATAAAGAGTAAAAGGTACATCAAGATTATTGTTGGTGGTTATCAAAACCATACACCAATGATCCCAAAACTATCTACTATACTTATGTGTTGCACCATTTTATAGAAGTTTGGCTTGTTAGCATTGGCGGCAAACCAGGTGTTGGGGTTAATAAATAGAGAGGCTATTTGGGCTTTTTGTTATTTGGAGATCTTTCACATCATCATAAGACATTCCACATGCATAATATTGCCTCATGGTTTCTCGCCACGAATGAAATGCATTATGTTGGGTGGAAAGGGTTTCTACATTTGTAATTATTCATGTCAATGTGGTTGACATACGGGATAATTGAGGGATTTTCCTATAAACATCACAAATGCCCCTCAATTGCTCCATTTTTTCATGAATTAGCTATTCAATTGATGGCTGTGGAGGTGGTGGAGCATTTGGCATTTCTACATTTTGATTCTCAGCTGGTGGATTTTCATTTTCAACTAGTGGAATTTGTGCATTTTCATTCTCAGCAGCCATAATGCCTGATTAAAGTTAAAAAATAATTAATCTAAAATTAGACAATATAAATGAAACACTATTTTTAAATCAAAATCCATTAAAAACATTCATTTTTTTATCAAAATCTATTTTGAACTCAATTGTTTCATAAAAATTCAATCAAAAACCCTATTTTGAAAAAAAATCCACAAAAAACATTCATTTTTTTTATCAAAATCCATTCTCAATTCAATTTTTTCATAAAAATTCAATCAAAAACCCTATTGTGAAAAAAAATCCACAAAAAACATTCATTTTTTTTATCAAAATCTATTCTAAACTCAATTCTTTCACAAAAACTCAATCAAAAACCCTATTTTTAAAAAAAAATCAACAAAAAACCATATAAAATTATTCAAATCTAAATCAAAATTGAATCAAATCAAATAAAAATAAAAAAACTTACCTTTCCAAATCGAATTTAGCCTATATCGGATATTCGTTACGCGAAGAATGGATGCACAGTTCACCCACGGGTTCTTGTCAACCGAATGACTTCAAAAAAGCGACATAAGTTTTTAATATATTCTTTTTACAAATCGGATATCCGATTTGTAAAAATAGGTTTTGTGTTAGGTATGGTGACACCCAAGCCTAGAAAAATTCAACATGTTCTTTTCGCATTTTTTCAGTCGATGAAAGAAGTGTTTTTTTCATCATTGCCACTTTTTGGCCCACCATTTACCTGCACATACCCATTAGTTGATGAACAACTAGCTCAAGAAGAAGAAGAACAAAGAAAGAGAATTGAAAAGATAGCGTGAGAAAAGGAAGTTGCTGAGGCAAAAAAGAAAGTTGAAGAAGAGTCTCTTGCACTAGAATTAGAACAACAAAAGAAGGCTGAACAAGATAAGGCAGTAGAGGAAGAACTTCATGCCATGGAGTTGGAATAGCAGAGGCTAAGAGACGAAGAGGAGGTTGTGTGAAAGAAAGAAAAGTTGCAGAAAAAAAAAAGAGGAGCAACAAAAGGCTTCTTCCTAGCAGACTGTTGAGGTAATTTCTTCTACACCTCCATCATTAACACCTCCCAGTGTTCAACAAGTAATTACTCAACCAACTACTCCTAATTGGCTCAAGCTAAATCTATAAAAGAGACAACAAGTGCAAGCTCAACCGGTGACATGGGATGAGATGGTAGTGGAGATTGACAAGGTGAAACCAAGGAAAAAACCTCATGTTGTGTATTCCATAAAGTTGACTGATGAGGGAGATTTGATAGCAGAAATTCCTACCTCGATTGTTGACAAGGATGAAAAAAATTACAGGTTGAATATTTTCAGCTAAGCACTGTTAACCTATAAAAATATACAAGAAATAAATAGATAAACCTGATTGATATTGTTGTTGCCACCACCAAATCAAGGTTAATCAAGGATAAGCATGTTAAAGATGAGCTTAAGGATCAAGTGGGGTAGATGAAATATTTTTTTAAGGAGTTGATTACATCCACTCCTAAGAAGCCCACACCATCAAAGACCCCTATTTTGATGAGTTGCAAGGAGGTGGATGAGTTGAATGATATGAAAAAGAAGGCCACCTGGTTTGATAATTGGTTCAATGTTTTTAGGTCTGGCATGGATAAGCATCTAGATGAAGGTTTTAAACACTATCATGTAGGCCTTTCTTTGGTTAAAATGATGGAATAATCTATAAGGAAATGGTGGGAGGAGGAAGAAAAGCTCAGGTAGTACTTGGGAAAGTTGAAGGTGATTGTTAAAAGTTCCAATGAAGAGTTGGTCCAGTCACAGATTTTGGGTGATGAGAGCCCTGAGTATGTTTCAAAGGCTATTAATGTGTTGGTTTTCAAACCATAGAATCTCATCGAACAAAGAATAGCTATGCTCAAGGGAATTCATGAAATATGGGAACAGGCAGGCATCTTTGAGGATATTATTGCAAAACTCATTGACAAAACTTTACCTCTAGATCAAAGACTTGAATCATTGGGAGAAATAAAAGATGATTGGGAGGTGCAACTAGATAGGAAAATAAAAGAAGGAGACACTGTTGAGTCAACACTCATAGATAGGCTACTAGACATCAGATGTGACATGCGATGGGTAATCATAGACATTGGCTAGCTAAGGGAAATAATTTCTACAGTGAAGAAGAAATTTGAAGACTCAAAGTTTAAAGTTGACTGGGTCGATGGAACCGATGATGATGCATTGAAATGGATTTTCTAGAATTATGAGGAGTATCATGAGATTCCTCATGAAGATGACAAGTAAAGAAAAATATTTCAAACGCCTTTTTGGACAGCAACACTTCCACATCAATTTTTTAGTAGATGGACGACTCCAGATCAATTTTGGTGACTTGGAGATAGATCATGGTAATCAACAAAAGACAAAGTCAAAACACCAAGTCAAATTTTGGTTCAATAGACACAAGGAATACCCTTTCAGCACCTGCATTTCCAACAAAATATAGTGTTGGAGTATAATGAACACTGAGAGGGGGGGTGAATCACTGTTCATACACAAATTTTTCTTTGTAAATGCTTTTTAAATTTTGACTTAAGTAAACAATATGCATTAATAGAATAGACAACAGTATAAACAAAAAACAAACAAAAGCATATGACACAATCATATGTCCTAAGTGGAAACCCTCCTGGGGAATAAAACCACTCAAAATTCCTCACTGGATTAATCTCAAAAACTTATTGTATACAATGCCTCACTAGTTGATTGATATGTCTCAATGACAATGCTATCTCATTGATAGAGTTTCCAATGCCTCACTGGCTAAAATGTCTCACTGACAATGCTATCTTACTGATAGACTTTTCAATGCCTTACTGGCTAAAATGTCTCACTAGCAAAGCAATGTACCTCACTGGCAATGTGTCTCACTAACAATATGCCTTACTAGCGTATACAACTTCATAAGAAAGAAAACACTCAATTCAGGGGGTTTCCCTAATTCTCGACAATACATCAAATGTCTTGACCCTCTTCATCATACATACAACATCATTGAAAAAAAAAACTCTTAACAAAGTATAAAATCAACAACTGTCGGCATATCTTTGTAGTGAACAACAGAGAATCATTTTTCTTTTTATTCAACTTCACTTTTTGAATGTCTTCTACATAGCATAAATAATGTCTCGTATTTCTAAACTGAAGAAGAGAACTTCCATCAAACTGTTTGTGTTTAACCATTTTGTAACTACTAACAAAATGCTTTGTCAACATGAGAAGCATTAAGGATTAACTGTTCTTTACCCATCTAAGTCGACATGAGATAAACAACTCTATGCAAGGAAAACCCTTAACACGTGACAACAAATGGGTAATAAAATTGAAAAAACATTAACCTTTAAAACCCTTAACAATATTCTAGTCTTTATAGAACTTGATTAGGGTTTCAACCAAAACTAATCACAGCTGAAAAATAATTTAAGATTAAAGAACAAAAGAATTGTTATCCCTTTTCTAAATCAAGTTTTCTCAACAAAACACGACTGTCAAAGTTGCTTGAAGAAAAAACTACTTCCTGTGCAAAGTTACCTTTCTCTTGCAAGCTCCCACACCCCGTTCTGAGCTTCCAGTTTCTTACTCAATGGCAATGCTACCATACCATATTGTTTGAAAAGAATGAGAAGATAATTAGGGAACACAATCATTTTTTTAGTGTCAACAATCCTCCACATGATCTTACAAAGCCTGAATGACTTTTGAAATAAATAAACCATGATGCTTGGTTGATATTTAAAACAAGAAAACATAATACCTTGTCGGTATGAAGACCACAACATTAGAATGCTTGTCAAGTGGCCCCAAGTACCATGTTCAACAACTTTGATAATTATTGTTTCCTTAATAGGAATAATATGTCAACTAATGCCAAGTTTTCAAGCATATTATCATCTTATCATATGATGCCAAAACGTCACCATATATGATCAAGAGTATATGAAATAAATGTAATCATATTGTGACTATAATGAGATCATGTGATAGCTGACCTAAATGTAAGTACCTGTTCAATAGAAAATATAATGACTGTCATCAAGAACACAAACACCGATCTACCATCAAGAACATCTCAATCATGGAGCCTTATAAATGTGCCTTGTAAAATGTTAGATAACCAACCTTATCCTTAGGAAGAATCACCTTGAACCACAAATGCTATTGTCTTTTTCATTAAAAATGAAACTTTGCTAATCACATATGTCATGTGTCATATACCATGCAACCAAAGTGTAACTCACCAATGGAATTCTAATCAAAATCAGCCTATTTAGTTCTCATGCACACCTGTCAACTTTATCAAGCATACATCTAAGTAACATATCAAAGAGCCTGAAGAGAAACATCATGTATCGTGTGATATCATCATGTGTCTTTTGGAAACAAGGACAAACCAAAACAAAGAGGAACAAAGAACAACAGATAGCACTCGGAGTTAATTGGGTTCCCCTATAATTGTGGATCCTATTTTTTTATAGGAGAGATTGATGCTAGTTTTTTCTATAATTTAGAATTCTCTCCCCGTTTATAAAGTTTGGCTAATTGAAGTCAGGTTGGATACCTAGAGAGACAAGATAGATTTCAGTTCTTATAGCTTTTATGCAAGATACTCAAACACTTTTACACTTTTTACTTCAAATGGTTTTATTTTAGAAGTTTGTTAATTTAACGATGATGTTGATAAACAATGGTTATTTGTATGCCAATGCATCTTGTTGTGCATAAATTTTTCTTATTTGATGGAAATCAATATAAGACTCTGAATTTAAAAAAAAATTATTGCATTATTTGTGAATGGGGTTTCTTGATGTTTGTTGATTTGTTAATTCTCGTAATGAGCTTATGGTATTTTGTTATTGAATTTTTTTTTTAAAAAGTGATGATGAATGGTTGTATGCTTTAAATCTGCAATGTGAATTGATGTAATGGTATGGATTGTTTCATAAATTTTGTTGTTATATGGTTTTAGTTAGGAAAAGTGCTCATTATAAAGAATTAAATGTCTAAATTAAAAGGAATATGTGTTCATGTTTGTTGTCCCAAGCCTTGATCGATCTTTTTATGTTTATTTAAACCCCCATACATTAAATTACTTTGTTCTATCTAGTTTTTATTTGCTTACGAGTAGGCCCCTTGAATATTATGGTTGCATGGACCACTAAATGATAATAACATAGTTGAGAACCAACTATAGAGACCTTGGAAGATAGGTGGTTAAATTAGACCATTTGTCTTTTTCAAGAGAAATAGAGTAGAAATATTATGTTTTAATGTTGTTGTGTTAATTTTGACCATCAACAAAACCTTGTTGTTTTCTAATGTCTACACCCTAAATGACCTACCTGGTAAGGCTCATTTGAGGGATAATATATGTGTGAACCCCAATCCTAATACCTGCAAAACAATGAGAACAAACACATTAGATTGTCAATTGCAAGAAAGAACAAGGATTCCCCATGAAATCCATTCACAAAGCTTAAACTAGGAAAAACAATGAAGAACACAATGAAAACAATAAGATAGAGATTGAATCCTAATTAAGCTAGCAAACTCATGATCCCATGGGGGAATTGGTGCCAATTTGATGTGAAAATTGGCCCTTTCCCAACTCCTATGATGCAAGATTGATGTAGGTTGATGAATGTTGATGAGTGATCCACTTTTTTTATGCTTGATGAGTACTCCAATGGAAAAACTTGCATAACCTAGCTATGATTCAATGATATTTGATGGAAATGGCTAAAATATTTTAGCATAGTAACTTTGCATAATTTGTGGATGATGAAATGAGGAGATGAGCTCTTCATTTATAGATGAGATTGAAGGATGAATGTTTAAAATTGAGCAATGTGGAACTAACATTCATCCAATGGCAATATGCTACTTGTCAACCTATGAGTGGATGGAGGATGTGCAAATTTTGAGGATTGTGCCAATAAATGCTTATTTTTGAATTTTGAATTTTGTTGAAATGACTTGCAAGAGGGAAGAAAGAATGCATTAAATGCCACTTGGCTCAAGGCAAAGGACATGTAAGATGGAGTTAAATGCCTTGTTGTATGTACATGTCAACTTGGATTTTTGAATTCAAACTTGAAGAATATTCCAAAAGATGTCTTGTTGAGGAAAATAGGGATTTAATAAATCAATTAAATATGTTTTCATGTGAAAGTGGTAAAAGCTAGAGGATGGGACATGATAGGAGATTAAATCAATCAAAGTTAATTAATTTAATGAGAGAGATTAGTTGATATGACAAATTTGACTTAGATTTGTGGATTTATTTAAATCAAATATGGGAAGAATATGATAAAAAATCAATTAAATTAAGATTTTGATTTATTTAATTAAAAGGGATGATGTTGGATTAAACTAAATAAGGTTTCAATTTATTTAATTTAATAGATAGAATTTAGAGATTTAATCAAATAAAATTGGTATTTGGTAAAATGGGGATGGTGGATCGAGAGATGATTGATTTGGTGGGAGTTGATTTGGTGAATGGTGGACATTTGGTAAGGAGGAATGTTGATGAGATTTAATCAAATAGGGAGTTTGATTGAAATGGTTGAACCGAAGATTGATTGGGGATGAGTATTGTTGGTGATTAGGATGAGATTATCCTTATTGATATTCGGTGCATTTTAGGTATTACATTTTTCCACTAGTGGAGCATCCAAAGAATATACGGTTGATGATATCACGCGATCTACTAACATCGTTTCTAAATCATCCCTAGGTCTTGTTTAATCAAATTCTCTTATTTGATTAAATTCATCAATAACAAATCTCTTAATTAAATAAATTATTTTGATCTAGTGGTCACTCCCTTGTTGGTAAATCAATTCGTGTCTGGTATCTATTTAGTAAATAATCAATTGTTGATTAAATCTCTAAAAGTATCTATTAGAATTAAATACTTATTTGATTTAATCGCACCATCCCTTTTAATTAAATAAATCAAAATCTTTCGACTAACCAGCACTCTTATCATATTCCTCTAGCGATTTAGAATTAATCTAAAATCTAGTAGGTGTCAAATCCGACTAAATATCCCCTTAAATTAATCCAGATCTACGTTAATTTGTGCAATCACTCCCGATCTCTGGGTGCAGCTTTGCACCAATTAAATCATTTTATTTCGTTTAATGATTTTATTTTTCGTTCTAAAAAAGGCATCTGAGGTGGGAATATTCCTCGATTTGAAATCTCCCCAAAGGGACTTCCGTCCAACCAAGAAGCATTTAGAGCTCTTACATTGTCTCTTACATGTCTCCCACTTGGCATTTAACTCATTTTCATCCCCTAAACATGCCATCTCATCAAATTCAAATTTCAAACTTGCACATGGATCAAAACTTGCTCAACCTTCATCCTCTCACATGTTGACAAGTGGCATCATATCATTGGTTGAATCTTTGTCCCACGTTGATCAAATTTGGACATCTCTTCAACTTATCAATCTATAAATAAAGAGCTTATATCCTTATTTCATCATCCGCATCTCAAGCAAAGTTACCATGCTAAAATACTTAGCAATTCTCATCCATCTCATTGAATCATAGCTTCTTAGGTTTTGCAGATTTTTAAGCTTAGACATGCATTCAAGAATCTTCATCAAGTGGATCAATCATCTTCAATCAACATTTGCATTCAAGGAGTTGGGAAAGGGCAAATCTCCACACACCTATTTGCACCAACTCCCTCAAGAGATCAAGAGTTTGCTTGCATTAGATGGGATTTAATTGTTTCATTTGTGTTCTTCATTTTCATTTCTTATCTTTTGCAAATTTCAAATGGATTTCTTGAGGAATCATTGGTTTCTAATCTTGTGTTTGATCTAATTGTTTGCATGTTTATTGTGTTTGTGCAAGGTATAGATTCAAATGGTTCACATATTGGCGCTAGAAGGAGGGCATATACCTCAAATCTAACACGTTTTTTTATGAAATTTCGCTGTTTTTTGACAGCACTATTCATTAATCCGCATATGATCACTATTTTAGTGTTTTTAGAGTCAATTTTAAAATGACCATATCTTGGTCATATGTAGGTCTTTTTTGATGCTTTTTTTTTAAAAATAGGGTAGAATTTTACAAGATATCCAATGGTGTAGGTGTTTTTTAACTATAAATTAGTTAAAATTTTCAAATTTGCATTTAAAGTAAATGGTTTGTCTAACCCCTATATCATTTTGTTTCTTTTGATCTCATCTAACATTTTGATCACTTTTGTAGGTTGGAAATCGAAATCAAAAGAAAGAGGAGCATGGGGATGATATTTTATCTAATAAAAGTGTTTTTTAACACTTAAGTGTTTTTTTAACACTTCTTCAAAGAATTTGTCATCCTTCTCCTTCTTAGGACACTAGTTTTCAATTGGGCTTAAAAAGAACCTTTTTCATTTCTTGCAAAGGCTAAAATGAACTTTAGGATAACAACTTACTAGATTTGGTTTATTGGATTAACAATTGAACAAGGCAATTTCTCACACTTCATTTGGTGTTTTAAAACGAAATCATCATTGCTTTGAGGGTTTAAAAAGAACAAGTGTAGTTTTGTTTATTTGTGAAGGCTTACTTAGACTAAAGCCATTGGAAAAGGACGTATGCACTTCTCTCGCACTTTATAGCGATCTTGAGAATCAAAAGGTCTTTTCCATGACTTTGGGTTGAGATAAAGCAATCACCTCCACACTTCAATTTGGGCTTAAAATTGAACAAACTATTGTGCAAGTGTGAGTGGGGACTTTGTTGCGTACATTCTCTCTCCTTGTTGCCTACAAGGATTGATCGAGTTACGAATATTGTTTTTCATTCGCTTTTGTTTATCTTAGAGGGCCTGCCTTGTGGGCAAAAGTAATCACCCAAGGGAACGGCTCAACTGGTAACACTCTAAAGCCAAGAGTATTTCCAGCCGGGATATAAATGTGGATATTGGAATAAATGCCAATATCATGTTGTTGACTCCAACAAGATGGATCCGAAAGGGGACTCTTGCCACGTTGGGTCAACTCCTACGAACGGAAAGTCCTTACTAGAACCCATGTGCTAGAATTTGCCAAAATCCTTAATCTATTTGTTGGTGCAAGAACGGTCATTCTGAAGCCACCCCACACTCTTACGGTCTTCTAGTAGAGATGGAAAGCATGCCATGGGAGTTTCATGGGTGTTGATGCTTGGCTGCCCCGATTGATGATAATGAGCCATGGAGGGGAGCCAGTGGGGTCAAGCATCTAACCATCCGCTAGAGATAAGCGTAGCTGGACTTGTCCAAGTGGGAATCCAACAAATATTGTCTTACACATCCATAGGATTGTACATGCTTTTGGGTTACAAAAACACATGCTTGTTCGTAAACATTGGAAAACAAACACTTAAACATGATCATGCAAATTTCAAACCCCTTTTGATAGAGCAAATACCTTTTGACAAATTTAAGTGTTGTTGCTTTCCCTTGGGATTATGTCCTTAGAGGTTTCTCATCACTTGAATTTATATCGTCATTTGCTCTAACTAGGGTTAACCTAGGAAATCCCTTTGCCTCAATTTCTTGGAACTCCCACACAACACTTTCTGGGAAGAAAAGGAATTTTGACATAGGACATCTTTAGTTTGAAATATAATCAAGAAAGTGTGTTTGGTAAAAAGAAGTCATTAAAAGAAAAGATAAGCAATTGAGCCCCACACATGTCTTTTCAATGATTTCTCACAAGATCAAGATACAAAAACCCAAGAAAAGGAAACTTAGCCCAAAACAACATCAACAAAGACTCAAAAGGTTATATGATTTTAGAGAAAAGTTGTTGGCTAATTTCTATAGACATGCTTCAAGAGACAACCCCACTTATATTCATTTTACTACACACAAAATCCAAGATTGTTTCAAGGGATTGGATACCTTGCTTAGGGCATAACATGTTCTTCAATACCTTGGTCTTGTTAAACAAAAGTCTAAACTAGGGTCATTCTAAGATCAAAACAAACATTCATCCATCAAAAACATCATCAACCATAAACATCTCACCAACATTTTGAGAAAATCTTGACACAACTATGCTAGGCTCCTTTGGTAGACATCAAAACTTTTCAAACATGAGACTTTGAATTCTTCAAACATCAACATCAAACTTGTTCAACTCAAGTGTGTGTGAATGAATCCTTTTGCACACGCTTAGTTGAATTATCACTTTGTTCAAATTAATGGTGGATAGATGCATCCTTCTCCCATCACTAATTTGGATTACCTTTTGGTTAGCTTGTGAGTAGATACATCCTATTCTCACTCCTAAATCAAATTATCCTTTATGAGCATTAGTTATCTTTTTTAGATTATCATCCAAACATCTTGGGGATATCTCTTGCTCAAACATCAACATTCCAAAGACAGAATTCAAAGTCTAAACATCAAACAAACATCAATCAAAAGCCAACCCAAAGTACCTAGCATCACATCAAGATTTTCAATACAAATTCAAAACTTCCATTCTCATCCATATATCATACACCTTTCATCTTCACACCTTTGATCTTTTACACATCCTAGTTTGCTCTTTTATGGTTCAAACAAGATCACAACACAAGAGGAACATGGAGTTAAATCAAGAAACATCAACCACAAGTGATCTAAGCCAAAACATTCCAGAAATCCAAAACACACCACTTCCAGACCTCACTATCACTACACACAATCCACAAAAAGAGGTCTTGGTGGAAGACATCACACCAACAGAACTAAGTGAGGAAGAAGTTCTTGAGATGCTCAAACAACCAAAACTACAAAAGTTTCTTCGCGCAATGGCTAAAATAAATCCATCAATTCTCAACACTATTGAGGATGAGCTTCTTGTACCAAATGACCAAAACACCCTTCCACAATCAACCACTTCCATTACCACCATAGAACCTACTATCAATGAGGATGATACCCTCTTCAACACGCATCAAAATCCACTTTACAACCCACTTGGATTTATCGATACATCTGAGGTTCCTTACCATACCACCTCATCATTTTCCCTTGACACGCAAGTGTCTAGACCTTTGGTACAAGCAAGCTCATCCGAAATAGAGAGACCCTACGGATTTGTCTCTTCATTTGCACAAGAAAATTTTCCACCATTCAAACCATTCACACCTCCCACCACGTCAACACCATATTTTGGTTTAGGGATCTCCCCTTTACCTAAACTTCCACCTTTCCCTAACATAAATCACCCCATCCAAATCAATTCATCCAACCAAGGGGGTACATCACATCTTTCAAACACACCATCCACATCAAACCAACGCATGATAGCTAATCAAAATATGGTCTCTCAAAGACCCACTATTTCACTCATCTCTACCATTCCTACCACTTCACCTAGTCCCACCATTCCTATCACTTCACCCATCCCAAATGCACCTATCACCACATTCACTCCAACCACTACATCCACTATACCTCAAACTTCCACTACCCCGTGCATCCCGCGCATGCATGACACTCCACCACCACCGTAAAACAAAGCGTCTCCAGAGCTCCCAACACAGTTCCGATCCACCGCCACCACCATTCGCGTTGAGCCAGGTAGAGGCGATTACAACCGCATTCAAAGCGTACCAGCAAAGTTTGCTCCGACAGTATCAGGCAATGAGATTTCCCGTGAGTGCTATAGCCCGCGCGGCTTCTCAAGCTTCGCCAGCAAAGAATCAGGCTCCAGGCAATGGATTTGCAACGAGCAAACAAACGCAACCAGAGTGGCTGAAATGAAGCTTTGTTTGCCAGCGAGCAACAAACAGCACCAGGCGCTGGTATTTTCTGAAGCTGCACAAACCCGGCACAAGTTTGCTCTCCAGGGTAAGCACGTTGCACAAAGGCGCTCAGAAGCACAAAGATGCCCAAGCACGAGTGCAAGCACAAGCGCAGTACTTTGCACAACAACAAGCAGCCCAACAACTCGCATATCAGAAAGTGTTAGAGCAATACCAAGAGCAACAAGAAGTAGCCCAACAAGCCCTAGCTGACCAACAACAAGCATTGTTGGACCAACAACATCAAGCACAACAACAAGCTCTATTAGCGCAACAACAACAAGATCAACAACAAGCGTTGTTGAAAGCATACATGGCACAACAAACAAACATTCCACCCATTCAAACACCCACTCCACCCCCCCAGAACACCTTCATTCCACCTCCTGATCCACAATTGGATGTCACCGCACAAATTAAATTTCTGTCACAACAAGTGCTTGACCTTCAATTAGGAAGGACACCAAAACCACAAAAAAACCTATGCCCTTATCCATTTGATAGGAGCGTAGAAATGAAACCGTTCCCAAAAGGGTTTGAGATCCCTAAATTTGACAAATATCATGGAATGGGTAACCCTGAAGATCACATCAGGGAATTCCAAGTACATTGCATGGAGGTGGCTTACGACGAAACGTACTTGATGAGATTATTCCCAAGAAGCTTGGCTGGAAATGCTATTGATTAGTTTTCTCGACTTTCTGGAATCAAAAAATTCCAGGAAATCATAGATGCCTTCATACAGAATTATTCCTTCAACACTCCCATGGAGGTTAGCTTACAGGAATTATCAGCTCTCAAACAAGGGAAAAATGAATCATTTGGTGCTTTCTTACAACGATGGCGATCCAAAGCTAATTGAAGCAAGTGGTCCATGCCTAAAGAGCAACAAGTGGGAACTATCATTGCGAATCTTGATGGGCCCTTGGCCTTCCACCTCAAAGTGCAAAACATCACCACTTACGACCAGTTGATCCCTAGGGCACTCAATATCGAACGAGCCCTTGCCACACAGGGAGAAACTTCATCATATCAAGAAGGCCACTCATCATCTAGTTATCATGACAAACCATGAACATGGGCAAAGAATCGTAATGTAACCAATGATGGTGTCGTTGATGCCAAAGTTGTCATTAGTGCCCCACAAAAGAACAATCCACCATCCCAACAACAACAACACCAAAATACCAATCAAAGCAATCGACAAGTCAATACTGTGGTCCAACCATCCCATAACCAAAACACAAACAACATTGATAATCAGGGAAGACCACAGCGAAACAAGTTCTTTCCCAAACGAAAATACACACTCCTTGGGGAACCTGCTGAAGCAATCATGAAAAGATTGGTAGATGAAAAATTGATAGCGGTCCCTACACATAATAATTATCAAGAACCATCGGTCAAGCCACCATGGTATAATGAGAATTATCTTTGTGACTTCCACAAACTCAAGGGACACACGACAAACAACTGCATGAGGCTCAAAAATCTAATTCAAGACCTCATAGATGACAAAATCATAGATGTGGAAGCACCATCAGGAAACAAAGATCTCAAGATTTACACGAATCCGATGCCGAATCATGGCAACAAAGGAAACAAAGATCAAGACAAAGGAAAAGGGGCTTATAAAAATGTCAACCACACATACGAGGGTGTTGTCACTTGTTTAGATGAGTTTTGTGGAGTCATCACCATCAAAGGGGCCCAAGCCGATTGTGGAGTCACCACAAGAGGTGGAAGGGTTACCATTGCAGCACCATCCCAACCAAGCAGAAATTCCACATCCAATCCAAGGTCTAACCCTAGTGGCTATAATGTCTTGGATCAATTGAAAAGAACCCCTGCACATATCTCCATCATGGAGTTACTCAAAATCTCATCTGCACACAAAAAGATTCTAGAAGAAGCTTTGGCGTCATCTACTATCCCCGCAGATCTAGATACGGAACAATTCCAAGCTATGGTCGCAAGTATCACCACACCTAACATTCTTACATTTTCTGAACAAGACTTCCCCACACAACCATCTCACAACCGTGCACTTCATCTGGAGGTGTACGTAAATAAAAAGAAAGTCAAGAGAGTCTTGGTGGATGGAGGTGCAGGCTTAAATATTTGCTCCTTAAAGCTTCTAAAGAATTTGAACATTTCAGAGGATTCAATTGACAAAGGAAAAGGCATCACAATAAGAGCATACGATGACCAGGAAAGGGTATCCCAAGGCACCATTCAGCTTCCTGTCTAGGTTGGACCCGCCATCATGCAAACCAATTGTCAGGTCTTGGACCTTGATTTACCATACAACATTCTCCTAGGGCGACCATGGATACATGAAATGCAAGCTGTAGATTCAACCTTTCATCAATGTGTGAAATTCACACATGAAGGTCAAGAGGTTACTATCCATGGAGATCCTAAGCCATTTGCCTACTGCAAAAATCTAGAGGCAAAATACTACAAGATCCCGCAAGTACCCAAGAACGATGAAGGCCCATCAACACCTTACGTGGATCCCACCACTCTCACTTCTGCGACAGAGACACCCTCCACTCCTGCCATCCCCGCCTTTTCTGATATCAAAGTCATAATACAAGATGATGGTTGTGGAAACTATTCAATGCCTAAGAATGCTTTTGTAATAGGAGAGCTACCACAATCTCCTAGATCAAGAGGATGACCACAATCACAAGAAGCTTCAACATCTCAAGGCTCCTATGAACGAAACCCTACCTTCACAAGTGCAGGAGATCTTGGTCAGGAAACATTAGAGGGGGACTTATCTCATCTCCTCTATTGAGATGATATACCAGCAGTTGAATTGCCTATGGATGAACAAAACAAAGGTATGAAGATGATGCTCTTGATGGGCTATAACCGGAACCAAGGGTTAGGCCAAGATAATAACGGGCGTGTAATACCCATTATACCTGAGAAGCAAATAAAAAATCTTGGCATTGGTCATCCTACTCCTAAGGTAACTGTACTTGGTCGAGGTGCCCATGGTAGACAAAACCGAATGCCTCCTCAAGAATCCATAGCTACTCCACAATCCTCCATGACTTTAGGAATGCCCACTGATTTAACTGAGTCACCAGAAATAGGATTACCTTTGTTGTTTGAGGATACTAATGTCCTTATGATTAGCACCTTGTCTTATGAGTCTGAAAACCAAAGCAATGAAATACGATTAGTCTATCCCCAACTGATTGATTACGACCAACGAGGACCACCAATTCTTGACATGTTTGAAAACGATAAGGCGCTCTCGGAATTCATGGGACTTAGGGATGACATTCCATGTGGGGATCATAAGGCAGGTTTTATCATAGAGCTGGATACACATGCATACTATGGAGAAACGATTGAATCCATCAGTCGCAAAAATAAAAAATTGAATATAATCTTGAAGTCCTTGGTGAAAATCACCTTGTGGCACTCTCGACTTCTGAAAAGTAAAAGAAAGGGCAGCATCAATGGTGAAATACGAGGCACTTGAGGGATGGGGGATTCAATCTTCCTCTTACTGACCCCATACACCAAGAAAAGTCGGCTATGCTAGCAGAAAAGTGCAACCCCATCAATCTGGGAACACAAGAAACTCCTCATATTACATTCTACGCAGAGTCATTATTATGCAAGGAACAGGAGGAGTTGGCTACCTTCTTAAAGGAGAGGAAGATAAATTTTGCGTGGACCTATGCTGATATGCCAGGATTGGATCCGGAGGTAGTGGTTCATCACTTGGCAGTCTATCCTGAAGCTAAACCTGTAAAATAGAAGTTGAGAAAGATGCACCCACAGATTGCTCTATTAGTCAAGATGGAACTCCAGAAACTACTAGAGGCGGGATTCATACGAACGATCGCCTACCCTGAGTGGGTCTCCAATCTAGTACCGGTTTCAAAACCAACTGGGGGCATAAGAATCTGTACGGACTTTAGGGACTTGAACAAGGCTTGCCCAAAAGATGATTTTCCGTTGCCTAACATTGATATGATTGTAGATATGACCGCGGAGCATGAGATGCTTTCCTTGATGGATGGATTTTCAGGCTATAATCAGATAAGAATTGCAGAGGAAGACCAACATAAAACATCTTTCACTTGTCCTTGGGGCACATACTGCTGGAACGTAATGCCATTCGGCTTAAAGAATGCCGGGGCCACATACCAAAGGGCCATGACACTAATATTCCATGACATGATCCACAAAACAGTTGAGGACTATGTCGATGACATCTTGGGAAAATCCAAAAAGAGGAAGGATCATATATCAGTCTTGAGTGCTATCTTTGACAAACTAGAAGAATACAAGGTTCGTTTGAATCCCAAGAAGTGTGTCTTTGGTGTACAATCAGGAAAGTTGTTGGGCTACATAGTGTCAATGAGAGGCATTGAGATTGATCTGGCAAAGGTGAAAGCAATACTTGAAATGGAAGCTCCTAGGACATTGAAACAACTGAGAGGTCTCCAAGGCAGGCTTCAGTCAATTCGCAGGTTCATAGCACAATTAGCAGACAAACAAATCCATTACTCTCACTTACTCCACAAGGGGGTAACGTACAAATGGGATGACAAATGTGAACAAGCCTTCAACAAAATCAAGGAATATCTGTTAACACCTCCAGTACTAAGGCCTCCAATTCAGAACAAACCGTTGATCCTTTATATCTCAGCAACTGCAGCAGCCCTTGGTGCTCTCCTAGCACAACATGATGAAAATGGAATAGAAAGAGCCATATACTACATCAGCCGTACAATGGTGGGCCATGAGTTAAACTATACATTCATTGAAAAAGCTTGCCTAGCAGTGGTGTTTGCATCCCAAAAATTCAGACACTACATGTTGGCACACAAGATCAAACTCATAGCTAAAATTGATCCCCTAAAGTATCTTCTTTCAAAGGCAATGCTTACAGGAAGAATGGCTAAGTGGGTAATGATATTATCAGAATATGACATTGAGTATGTGGAGCACAAGGCAATCAAGGGACAGGTCATTGCAGACCAACTGGCAGACGCACCTATCTATGCGGAGAACCCACTTGTTTCAGAATTTCCAGATGAATCCATTTTCAACATTGACATAACTACTCATTGGAAACTATACTTTGATGGATCCTACACACAACATGGTTCAGGAGCTGGTATCTTCTTCATCCCTCCACAAGGGGATTGTATACCAAGATCATACAAACTAGCATTCCCTTGTACCAACAACATTGCAGAATATGAGGCTTTAACTATAGGTCTCAGGATAGCAGTACAGTGGAACATTATGGCATTGAAGGTATATGGAGATTCACAACTTATCATAAATCAAGTGAACAATGAGTACCAAACAAAGGATGATAAGCTAACTCCATACAAAAGGATGGTGGAAAATCTCAAGGAATCTTTTGTTGACATCACATTCGAGCAAGTACCAAGAACCAACAACAGAGCAGCAGACGCAATGGAAACTATTGGATCACTCTTAGAGATCCCTCCAAATATTCCAAAATATGACTTCTTGGTAGAGCAGCTTCTCGTACTAGCATTCAAGGTACCAAAGTCAGAATTTGTGGGTGAAATCGTTGGTCCAAATGATCAGTGGTACCAAGACATTTACACATACCTTAGGATAGGTATCATTCCCGCCGATTTGCGTTCAAGCCTTAGACGAACCTTTATCAAGAAAGCATCTCGTTTTGTCATTTTAGGAGAAACCCTTTATCGCAGAAGCATAGAAGGAACCTTACTAAGATGTCTTAACCCTGAGGAGGCTTCGGCTGCCCTAACTGAGGTGCACAACGACTTCTGTGGTTCTCATTCGAGTGGCATGACCTTGTCTAAGAAATTGCTGAGGAGTGGGTATTACTGGACTACCATGGACAGAGAGGCACATGAATACGTCAAGAAGTGTCTATAGTGTCAGCAACACAGGGACCTCATCCATGCTCCAGCTCAAGAGCTTCATCCAATCATCACACCATGGCCCTTTTCACAGTGGGGACTCGATCTCATTGGGAAAATCACACCCACCTCATCCAACGGCCACAAATTCATTACTCTTTTAGTGATTGCTTTACCAGGGTGGGTTGAAACCATACCTATGACTTACCATAGCGAGGAAGAGTAGATCATAAAGTTCAAATACAAACTATCTCATATGCGTAAAACAGGGTGTCCCACAAGCCATTATCTCAATAATGGGACACCATTCAAAAGCTCAGGAAGTTAAGTGACCTATGTCATAAATTCAAAATCCAACATTGCTTTTCCACCCCATACTCTCCCCAAGGCAATGGCCAAGCAGAAGCTACAAATAAAACCATCCTCAAAATCCTTAAGAAAATAGTCAATGACGCAGGTCGTGACTGGCATTTGCAGCTTAATCCTGCCCTTTAGGCTTACCAAATTAGCATCCGCACACCCACTGGTGCCACACCATTTTCCTTGGTCTACGGATCAGAGGCCATCTTGCCCATTGAGATCGAGCTACCATCCCTCAGAGTATCATTGCAAAACCTCATCACGGACGAGGAGTATCGAGTTTCAAGACTGAATGAGCTGGAACTATTGGACGAGCGACGTTTGGATGCTTTAAACCATCTGCAAGTGTATCAGAATAGACTGAAAAGGAGCTACAACAAGAAAATCAGAAGCAAAACTTTCCAGGTTGGAGAATTGGTACTAAAAGAGAATCAGAAGAATGTCTTGAACCCAAATGGCAAGGGCAAGTTTGAACCCAACTGGCTGGGACCCTTTGTCATCACAGCAAGCTACAAATCAGGGGCATATCAGTTATCAACACCCGAAGGGGAACCCCTACAGGAGCCAATGAATAGCTCCCATCTCAAAAAGTTTTATGCCTAAATCTTTCAAGGTATAGAACCAAAAAATCCAAAAAATCATAAAAAGTCCTGAAGAAATGGTTACTTCAGCGAAAACCTGGCAAACAGGCGTCTTGGTGACAATAAAAAAATCAAAAAACCAAGAAAATAGTAAAGAGAAAAAAATTGTCCTCTAGTGAAAACCACTTCGGTGGCACTTTGGGCAAGTACCTTGGTGAAAACCTGGAAAACAGGCACTTTGTGTAAATAAACACTCTCCATCCATCTTGGTCTCCGTGACTTGCTTTGCATCATTCACTCACCCATCGCATATCATCACATTTCACCCTTCCATCCGCATCTGCATCATAGCTTGGTCTAGCGTTTGTGTCACGATTCCTCCTAGAGCTACTCGGCCCATCCTAAAGGTCAATTTGTCCTGCCTATATCAGAGTAGTCTATCACCTCACACTGGGGGCACGTTCTCATCGGATCGGATTTGTGTATGATCTTAAAGTCCGAAAAATCATAAAATCCCAAAAACATGCAAAACATATCAAAATCAAAAAACAGGTCAAAAAGTCATTCAAAAAGTCAAAAAAAGAGTCATCTTGTCGAACTACGTTGTCTCTGAGCTTGAACGTAGGCAAGGTTGATCTTTGATTATCCCCCAAGACATTTAGGTCAGTCCTATAGGAGTCCGTCATAATAAAACTGACATTTCATCATGTATATCTTCATTTGTAAATCGGTCAAGTTGTCAGTCGAACTACGTGGTCTCTACGTGTATAACGTAGGCAAGGCTAATCTATTGATCAGCCCCCGAGGCCCCTAGGATAGGTCTTTAGGTTATTCTCTTGGTCAAAATCTCAGAAAATCTCAAAACATTGGAAAATTGAAAATCAAAACATTTGAAAACATTTGAAAGAATACCAAAAATAGCCTCAAAACATTGCAAAACCCAAAAACATCCAAATATTTGAAAAAAAAAAATCCATCCGCCTCATCTTGCTTACACTCGCAATAATCAATCATCCATAATAAATTGTCATCACCCTCAACCTTTGGTAAAACAGTCGGAAACAAGTCTAGCAGTCAAATGTGAAAACCTAAACTGTCAAAATCTCAAGTATAGGTCAGTCAGCAAGCAAGTTGGTCAACTCTTTTCTTATCAATAGCATATAAATCATAAATCAATTTCATCATTGTTTGATAAAAGCATGTCCTAGGATCCGTTCCGACAAGGGGCACTTTTATCAAACCAACCACTTTGGGTAAACAAAACGACATGTCATTAACATGTCCTAGGATCCGTTCCGACAATGGACATTATCTTTTGGCAATAAGTTTTGGCTCCCATCTTTCGAAACATCGTTTCTCTTGGCTAACGGTATGAAGAACATTAGTTTGTTTGCTCACTTACTTTATCTTGTTTGATTTATCTCATTGTGCTCATTCCAAGGACCTCTCGATGATGTCTGAACAGAGGATTTAGAGAAATAGGAATGGGGCAACGATCATTATTCTTTTGTCTGCTGTGCTTGTTGGATGTTCTTGTAAAATAACTTGGTGAATACTTGCTTTGGTAGGTACGTCCTATTAAGGTTTCCGTATGTCAAGTGTGAACAAGAATACTCCTATCTACTTGTCGAGTCAAAGTCCATCGCACTAGGTACAACGCCATCTTGGTTCTTTATACCCTGATGCATCATGCCTATGTGTATTATCAAACATAAGGAAATTCACCCTTTGAAAATCCCAACTCCTTGGCAAGTAATCATCATCATCATCATCATCATCTCATGTCTTGTTGGAATCTCTTGTTTTCTTCTATCTCTTGTTTTTCACGCTAACATGGTACCATGACAGTTAATCATAAATCATCACCATTGCATCCATCTTGCATCCACAAACCATCAACATACTGTATAATGCATATAATACCATATCAAAAACATTAATCATACCACATGCATTCATCCCCATCATTGCATAATATAGATTGGTTATTCTAGCCATCTCATAAACCATACATCTATCACCCATATGCATAATCATAAAAGCATCATCATATCAAATCATGTGCATCCATCATATCATCCATGCATCATCATATCATCCATTACATATAAACATCATAATCATATCATCATCAATAATGTCAATGTCATGGTACGAATCAGGATCAAGTGTGTGTAATATATCAAAATAGGCATGAGACTACCCATGGTTGATGACTGTCTACATCATCAAATCTGTCTACATCAAATATTCGAGTTGAATTGATCTTGAACCTCTTTTTCGAGAGATCGACCCTCAAATCAAACCTCTTCGCTTGATCTCGAGGGGGCAGTATACCAGCATAATTCTTCTTGCTGGGGCAATAGTGGGCATTCAAAAATTAGAGAATTTTTTGATTTTGATCATGGCAATTATTCTTTGAACCAATGCAACAAGTGCATTGCTTCAAAGAGGGGCAAAATGTAACATCGAAAATATCTGATTGATATCACACTGATCTACTAACATCGTTTCTTCCTAAATCATCCCTAGGTCTAGCGTTAAATTCCCTTATCCGATTAAATTCATCAATATTCGTCTCTTAATTAAATAAATTATTTTGTCTAATTAAGTCACTTTCTTTTGTTAATTAAATCAATCCATCTGATCTAATTATCCCTATTTAATTAAATAATCAATTTATTTGATTAAATCTCTAAAGTCTATCTATTAAATTAAATAAATTAAAACCTTATTTGATTTAATCTAGCACCATCCCTTTTAATTAAATAAATCAAAATCTTTATTTAATTAGCCTCTTATCATATTCCTCTCTTTTTGATTTAAATTAATCCTAAAATCTAAATCAAATTGTCAAATCAGCTAAATATCCCCTTAAATTAATCAAATCCTGATTAATTTAATACTAATCACTCAAATCCTCTAGATTTTGCAACTTGCACAATTAAATCATTTATTTGATTTAATAATTCCCTATTTTCATTCAAAAAGGCATCTAAGTGGGAATATTCCTTAAATTTGAAATCTCCCCCAAAAGGACTTGTCCATCCAACAAAGCATTTAAAGCTCTTACATTGTCTCTTACATGTCTCCCACTTGGCATTTAACTCATTTTTCATCCCCCCTAAACATGTCATCTCATCAAATTCAAATTTCAAACTTGCACATGGATCAAAACTTGCTCAACCTTCATCCTCTCACATGTTGACAAGTGGCATCATATCATTGGTTGAATCTTTGTCCCACATTGATCAAATTTGGACATCTCTTCAACTTATCAATCTATAAATAAAGAGTTTATATCCTTATTTCATCATCCACAGCTCAAGCAAAGTTACCATGCTAAAATACTTAGCAATTCTCATCCATCTCATTGAATCATAGCTAGTTTTTTTTGCAGATTTTAAGCTTGGAGCATACATTCAAAGTCTTCATCAAGTGGATCAATCATCTTCAATCAACATTTGCATTCAAGGAGTTGGGAAAGGGAAAATCTCCACACACCTATTTGCACCAACTCCCTCAAGAGATCAAGAGTTTGCTTGCATTAGATAGGATTTAATTGTTTCATTTGTGTTCTTCATTTTCATTTCTTATCTTTTGCAAATTTCAAATGGATTTCTTGAGGAATCATTGGTTTCTAATCTTGTGTTTGATCTAATTGTTTGCATGTTTATTGTGTTTGTGCAAGGTATAGATTCAAATGGTTCACAGAAGCAATGCACTCGTTGTGTTGGTTTAAAGAATAAATGATCTCGATCAAAGCCCAAAAAAATTGTTATTTAAAGATCTTGCCCCACTGCTACCTGGTGAGAGAAAATATACCAATATATTGCCCCCTCAAGAGATTGGACAAAAATTTCAATTTTTTGGGTGATCTCGAGAAAAAAGAGGACAAGGTGCCTGACAGGTCCGAAAAGGCCCTAGGAGGCCAAAAACATGTCTAAATGCAATAAAATGATGTAAAATAGGCCTCAACTGGACAAAAACAGGCTCAAGGGTCTAAAACCCTACCAAGATAGCCAATTAGGGTGAAAAAACCCTAATTTTCAAGCTTAAAAAGGCTTCGAGGGGTCACTTTCAATTCATTTTCACACACAACCATTTAGCATCCTTGAGATTTGAGCTTTGACCTCCTGATGATATGGTACAATGACAACTTTTGATGCACATTTCTGATCGAGTCTGGATATTCCAGCGGCCACCGAGCATTGGGGCACCGGTAAGTGATCCTTACTTGAGCTTTATTTTTTGCTTTTAACATTCATTTAATGCATTTAAAGGTGGTCCTTCTGTAGCGGCGCTATATAGTGTTGCTCAGAAATCAAGCTACATCGCTCGGTGTCAAATAGGGTCGCGACGATGGACTTTGGAGTTTGAAAATAAACTCCAAACTCCAACATTGGGCTCGTGGCCAGTGGGGTGATTTATAAACTGCAACGCAGTGGTCCTGTTTCTTTTCAAAGTGTGCCGCTGGGAAGGAAAGTGCTTTGCGGCGATGCTCTTTCGGCCTTTTGTGCCCTAGCATCGAAGTTTGATTAAAAATCAAATTGTGACGCCTTCACGAATTGTGATGCTAGAGAGGTTTCTTGGACTACTGGCGAAGAATTTATCAAAAAATTTAACATGATGACCCTTCCTAATGCAAGATGCGTTGAGGGAGCTCTACTCTCGAGAGCACAAGTCGCAGGATCTATTCGGTTATTTGTGGGACCTGAGTGACAGAGATCAGGATCGACTTCGAGACATGGGGCTATGGTACATCACTTATGCAGTTCCCATTCGTACGCACCTTGGGATGATTTTAGTACTTGTCGAGAGATAGCACAACAAGACCTCTTTGTTCCACCTTCCTACTAGCGAGGCCACCATCACCTTGGAGGACGTTTGACACATTTTATGATTTCCAATTCATGGTCGGTGAGTCATTTTTTATATGGATGAGGGGTAGAATGCCTACCACAGAGGACATCATTATTTGCGAAGGGCAGATCGAGCTTGAGCGGCACAGGGCCCTGGTACCTCCCTTCCATTTGGTTGTTGCATCCATCATTTTGGGTCCCATTGCCCCAGATCGACGAGGGTGATATTTCAGTCCTAGTTGGAGACTTTGCTGGGAGCGCATGGTTCATGATAGACTAGTCTATTTTTCTTGGGGGCTGGTTCTTCTTGCCTCTTTGTACAGAGATCTCCATGAGTATGTCTACCTCGATGTTAGAGCACTCAGAGCAGGGGTGACACTTCTCCACATATGGGCATGGGAGCACATTGCTATCCTTTGGCCATAGATTGTTAGATTTCCAATGATGCCAGATGATCCCCTCGTATGGTGCTACAGAGATGGTGTGTCCTTTACACACACAGGCGAGCACGAGATTCCTTATTGAACGAGATGCAGGTATTCACATGGCGATCATACCTTGGTTGGCCCATATGGGCCGATGATGTAGATCAGATGTTCTACACCTACTAGGTCCACTTGAGGGTCCTAGATGAGATGCAGGTATTCACATGGCAACCGTACCTTGGTTGGCCCGAATGGGCCAGCAATGTAGATCAGATGTTCTACACCCACCAGGACCGCTTCATGCAGGGGTGAGAGCATACCATGAAAGAGAGATATTTTCCTAGGCATGTGCAACGTCAGTTTAGTGAGCCCCAAGATCAGCCAGATGATGATTGTGTGGTCATCTTCACCCGCACCATGTCACAGGTATCATGGGGGTGATACATTCCTGCCTCGGAGGTCATTGAAAGTTTCAGACAGTTAGTAGCTCAGCCATGGGCTTACGATCAGGGGCCTATAGATCCAGGTATGACACATGCATACAAGGATTGGTTCCAGCCTCCCCTATGTTTGATGATTTTAGGAGTAGTCCCTGATCGGCGAAGAGTGAGAAACAGAGGGGGAGGACAAGGAAGGAGGGATGGTGCACAACAGGACCAGTCGGCTGGGCCTCCAGTTTAGCCAAGTCAGGCAGATGTACCAATGCCAGATCAGGAGTAGGTGCTGCCAGGTGTACCACCACGAGCGAAGAATCAGCCTCACGTATAGCCTCCATGAGCATAGCCAACAGTGCAGCCAGTAGGGCAAGTGGATCCCCAAGATGCATTGATTGCACAATTGCAGGCCTAGGTGCAGACCATGATAGCCGAGAGGGATCAGGCTAGGACTAAGAGAGATCAACTTAGGGCTAAGAGGGATCAGGCCATTCAACAGAGACAGACTCCAGAGCTACAGGCAGCTACAAAGTTGGATCGGAGACAACAGTTGGAGAGCATGGCAGCCTCATCCTCTTAGAGTACAGTGTCGGTTCGATCCTATAGGGATGCCATCCAAGAGGCCGAGTACTATCAAATGCATTATCACAAGGCCGTACCCAGAGCAGCATTGGTCCAAGAGTACTCGTAGCAAAGCAGTCATAGACCAACAGAGGGTCACGATGGCCGGGGCGAGGGCAACATATAGGGGGGTAGAACTTGATCGAGATGATACTTTGTGTGCCTTATGGGCTCCTTTTTGATAGCCTGATGGGCCATTTTGTACTGATTGACATACATGTACAGTGATCTGACTATTTTGTACTATGAAAGTTACATTATTGATGATATATATATGAGTCGATGATGACTTTGATGCAATGTGATGTGTATCATTTATTTATGCATGTGTAGATGATTTTATTTCTATATGTTGTGCAATGATGTTATGGTATATTTATTTCCGATGATGTATGCATTATGATTATGACCAACAGATCTATATTATGTGGACTTCTAATATGCAAATGTATTTATGTGATGTGTAATGATGCAAAATAATATGATATGTAATATGCAATATGCAAAATGATATGGAAAATGATCTATGGTGTATACGTGAAATGATGTGAATCATGCTTATAAAATGTCTATGGATGGATGTATATTTTGCATGTGATGGATTCTTGTATGTTCCAATTTATGCTTATAATGATGTGGAATGATTGATGCAATGAAATGTAAAAATGATCATGATGCTATTTATGAGATGACATGGATGATTAATGCAATGTGAATGCAATGGTTGTGTTTTATATGATATAATGCAAAATGAGATGGTTTTATAAGATGCTTAGAATAACAAATATTATTATCCTAAACTTATTAAATGATAAATGTAATGTATGTGATGCATTTAATGTGATGCACTATATGCAATGATATGATGATGTTTTATGCAAAATGAACGAAATGTGTGAGATGACTTTATGATGTTATGCAAGTATGTATGCAATGGATTATCTATAATGCTTATGTATTTATTATGTATGGTTTATGCATTAGGTGGTAATGTTTATGCAGATGTTTACACAAATGAATGTTATGCGATGATTTATGTGATAAATGCAATGTGGTGCAAAAAATTGGATGCAGCGTAATGAGAAAGGGATATGCTAATTTTATGGAAAAATGCTTATAATGACATGGCCATATGATGATGGAAATGCAATGCATGTGTTTCCCATATAATACATTTATGCAATATGCTAATGATTTGTGGATGTAGGATCGATGACAATGAGGATGATGATGATGATCAACTATCATAGTACCTTGTTAGCGTAAAAAGAAAAAAAGGATGAAAGAGAAGAATTCATTTCAACACGACACAAGATGATGAAAATGCAAATGATGATGATTACTTTCCGAGGAGTTGGGATTTTCAAAGGGCCAATTTCCTTATGTTTGATAAAACATGTGGTACGATACATCAAAGTATAGAAAACCAGGATGGTGTTGTACCTAGTGTGATGGACTTTGACTTGATAAACAGATAGGAGTATCCTTGTTGACACCTGACATACGAAAACCTTGCTAGGATGCACTTCAGAAGTTTCAAACACCTTGGACCAAAACACGGAAAGGTATAACCTATCAATGTAATAGTCAACAAGTTGTTCAAAGCCTCCTCCATACATACCTAACAAAGCAAGTATTCTCCAAGGTTGTATTACAAGAACGTCCAACAAGCACAACAGACAAAAGATAATGATCATTGCCCCATTCCTATTTCTCTAAATCCTCTTATTTGGATATCATCGAGAAGTCCTTGGAATGAGCACAATAAGATAAGTTAAAAGGATAAAGACCAAGTAAACAAACAAGTTGATGTTCTTCAATACCGCTAACCAAAAGGGGATGTGTTTTTAAGGATAAGAACCAAAAACTATTGCCAAAAGATAATGCCCATTGTAGGAAGCATTCATCCTAGGACATGTTAGTGGATGGTGGCACACCATTTTGTTTATCCTAAGTGTTCTTTCAAATGATTGATATGGGACCAAATGGATGATGAGTTATCAATGCGAAGAGTTGACCAACTTGTTTACTTACTGACTTAAACCTAAGACTTGATGTTTTGAGTTTTCACTTTTCACCTACTATACTTGTTTTTGATTGTCTTACCGAAGATTGAGGATGACGATCATTTATTATGAGTGATGTTATTGTGGGTGCAATGCAAGATGAGAAAGATGGATTTTTTTGAATATTTGGATGTTTTTGATCTTTTTGAGATGTTTGGAGGTTGTTTTTGGTATTTTTGAGATTTTGCAAATGTTTTGATTTTTGATTTTCCAATGTTTTGGGGTTATCTGAGATTTTGACCCAGAGACTAACCTAAAGACCTATCCTAGGGGCCTCAAGGGCCGATCAACAGATTAGCCTTTCCTACATTATACATGCAGAGACCACGTAGTTCGACTGATGAGTTGACCGATTTACAGATGAAGATATACATCAGGAGATGTCAGTTTATTGTGACGAAATCCTAAAGGACTAACCTAAGTGTCTCAGGGGATGATCAAAGATCAACCTTGCCTACATTCAAAGCTTAGAGATGACGTAGTTTGACAAGATGACTTTTTTTTTTACTTTTTGACTGACTTTTCACCTATTTTGGGATTGTGATATGTTTTGAATGTTTTTGTATTTTCTGATGTTTTGATGTTTTTGGATTTTCTAATTTGAGGACTTTAAGAATATACACAAATCTGTTCTGATAAGAACATGCCCCCAGCGTGATGCAATAGACTACTCCGATAAAGGCAGGACAAACTAACCTTGAGGATGGGCTGAGTAGTACTAGGAGGGATCATGATATGAAAGCAGGACCAAGCTATGGTGTTGATGTGGGTGGATGAGTGATGGATGAAGATCTGAATGCAATGGATGATGGAAGTGTAATGGATGAATGATGCAGAACAAGCCGTAAAGATCCTGATGGATGGAAAGTGATTATTTACATAAGATACCTGTTTTCTAGGTTTTCACCAAGGTACTTGCCCAAAGTGCCACCGAAGTGGTTTTCACTAAAGGATGATTTTTTTTCTTTACTATTTTTTATCCTTTTATGATTTTTTTGGATTTTTTCTTTTTTGATTTTTTTGTTGTCACCAAGACACCTATTTGCCAATTTTTTGCCAATGTAACCATTTTTTTAGGAAATTTTATGATTTTTTGGATTTTTTGGTTCCATACCTTGAAAGATTTAGGCATAAAATTTTTTGAGATGAGTGTTATTCATGGGCTCTTGCAGAGGTTCCCCTTCGAGTGTTGATAACTGATATGCCCCTAATTTATAAATTGTTGTGATAACAAATGGTCCCAACCAATTAGGTTCAAATTTTCCTTTGCTGCTTGGGTTTGGGACATTCTTCTAATTCTCTTTTAATACCAGTTCTCCAACTTGGAAAATCCTGCTTTTGATTTTCTAATTGTAGCTCTGTTTGAGTCTATTCTAATAGACTTACAAATGATTCAAAGCATCTATACATCGCTCATCCAGTAGCTCCAGCTCATTTAGCCTTGATACTCCATACTCTTCATCTGTGATGAGGTTTTGCTGTGATATCTTGAGTGATGGGAGCTCAATCTCAATGGGGAGTACTACTTCTAATCTGTAGACCAGGGAGAAAGGGGTGGCACCGGTGGGTGTGCGGATGCTGGTTCGATAGGCCCAAAGGGTGGGATTAAGCTGCAAATTCCAATCATGACCTATGTCATTGACTGTTTTCTTGAGGATTTTAAGAATGGTTTTGTTTGGAGCTTCTACTTGGCCATTGCCTTGGGGATAGTATGGGGTGGAGAAGCGATGTTGGATTTTGAATTTTTTGCATAAGTCATGAACCTCCTGATTCTTGAATGGTGTCCCATTATCTGAGATAATGGCTTGTGGAACACCATAGCGATAAATGAGATAGTTTAGGAAAAAAATTGAAATCTGCTTCTTAGTTATATACATCATGGGTATGGCTTCCACCCACTTAGTAAATTACTTTGTGGTGGTTATGATGAATTTGTTGCCATTAGATGAAGTGGGTGTGATTTTTCCAATGAGATCGAGTCCCCACTGTGAAAAGGGCCATGGTGTGACAATAGGATGAAGCTCTTGAGCTAAAGCATGGATGAGGTCCCCATGTTGTTGACATTGTAGACACCTTCTGGCATAATCATGTGCCTCTCTTTCCATTATGGGCCAATAATACCCCATCCTCAGCAATTTCTTAGCTATAGTCATTCCACTTGAGTGTGAACCATAGATACTGTTATGTACTTCAGTTAGAGTGGTTAATGCCTCCTCAGTGTTGAAGCAGTGTAGTAAGGTTCCTTCTATGCTCCTACGATATAAGGTATCTCCTAGGATGATGAATCTGGATGCTTTTTTGACAAAGGTTCATTTTAGGTTTGAGGGTAAGTCGGCGGGTATGACTCCTATTCGAAGGTATGTGTAAATGTCGTGGTACCAAGGATCACTGGGACCAATGATTTCACACATGAATTTTGATTCTGGTACCTCGAATGCAGGCATAAGAAGTTTCTCTATTAGGAATTCATATTTTGGAACGTTGTGGGGGATATCCAGTAAGGATCCAATTGTTGCCATGGCATCTGTTGCTCTATTGTTGGTTCTAGGAATCTGCTCAAATGTAGTTTCGATGAGAGATTCTTTGAGAGTCTCCACCAATTTCTTGTATGGAGTGAGCTTATCATCCTTGGTCTGGTATTCATCATTCACTTGATTTATTATCAATTAAGAGTCTTTGTATACTCTAAGAGCTATAATGTTTCGCTAAACTGCTATTTTGAGACCTATGGTTAAAGCCTTGTATTTTGCAATGTTATTGGTGCATGGAAATGCTAGTTTGTAGGACCTTGGCATGCAATCCCCTTGTGGGGTGATAAAGAAGATCCCGGCTCCTGATCCATGCTGTGCGTATGAGCCATCAAAGTACAGTTTCCAGTGGTCTGCTATGTTGAGATTGAAAATAGATTCATCTAGAAACTCTGAGATGAGAGGATTCTCTGAATAGATTGGTGCTTCTGCAAGTTGATCTGTGATGACTTGGCCTTTGATTTCCTTCCTCTCCACATACTCAATTTCGTACTCTAATAATATCATCACCCATTTGGCCATTCTTCCTATGAGCATTGCCTTTGACAATAAGTATTTGAGAGGATCGATTTTGGCAATGAGTTTTATTTTGTGTGCCAACATGTAATGTTTGAATTTCTGCGATGCAAACACTACTGTGAGGCATGCTTTCTCAATGAATGAATAGTTTAGCTCATGCCCAACCATTGTTTTGTTGATGTAGTAGATAGTCCTTTTTATTACATTTTCATCATGTTGAGCTAGGAGAGCTCCAAGGGCTATTGTTGTTGCTGATATGTAGAGAATCAATGGTTTTCTTGGGATTGGTGGCATTAAGACCAGTGGTGTCAGTAGATATTCTTTGATTTTATTCAATTCCTCTTCACACTTGGTATCCCATTTTTACGCCACTCCCTTGTGGAGTAGGTGAGAGTATGGGTTTTGTTTGTCCACCAACTGTGCTATAAATCTTCAAATGGATTAGAGCCTGCCTTGGAAACCTCTCAATTGCTTTAATGTTTTTGGTGCTTCCATTTCAAGGATTTCTTTTACCTTTGCTAGATCTACCTCGATACCTGTCATTGACACTATATATCATAGAAATTTTCTTGATTGTACACCAAAGACGCACTTCTTTGGGTTTAATCTGACATTGTACTCCTCGAGCCTGTCAAAGATGGCACTTAAGTTTGCTATGTGATCTTTTCTCTTTCTAGACTTGGCTAAAATATCATCAACATAATCTTCAACCATCTTATGAATCATGTCATGGAATATCAATGTCATGGCCCTTTAGTATGTTGCTCATATTTTCTTTAAGTCGAATGGCATCATATTCTAGCAATAGGTCCCCCATGGACAAGTGAAAGTTGTTTTATGTTGGTCCTCTTTAGCTATCATGATATGATTGTACCCTAAGAATCTATCCATTAGTGACAACATCTCATGTCCAGCTGTCATATCTACAATCATGTCGATGTTTGGAAGTGGGAAGTCATCTTTCAGACATGCTTTATTCAAGTCTCTAAAGTCTATGCAGATTCTGATGTTCCCATCAAGTTTTGAAACAGGCACCAAGTTTGATACCCATTCTGGATAATCTATTGGTCAGATGAATCCTACATCTAATAGCTTTTTTAGCTCCATTTTGACTAATAAGGCAATCTGAGGATGCACTTTTTGAAGCTTTTGTTTAATAGGCTTTGCTTCTGGGTATACTGCTAAGTGGTGTACCATGACCTTTGGATCAATTCTAGGCATGTCAGCATAGCTCCATGTGAATTTTATCTATCTCTCTCTTAGGGAAGCTGCTAGGAGCTCTTGCTCTTCTGATAGTAATGATTCTGCATAGAATATGATATGGGGAGTTTCCTCTATTCCTAGGTTGACCGGATTGCATTTTTTTCCAGGACTGTTGACTTTTCTTGATGAATAGCTTGGAAAGGAAGATTGAATCCCCCATCCTCAGGTGCCTCGGAGAGGTTTTCATCATTGGATACATCCTTTCTTTTTACTTTTTCCTGGTTGGAGAGTGCTACAGTGTGGTTTTCACTCAAGGACTTAGATATGATTCTTAATTTTTCACTTTTGCGACTGAGGGATTCAATCATTTCCCCATAATAGGCATGTGTATCTAGCTCCATTATGAACCCTACTTTGTGATCCCCATATGGAATTTTTTCCCATAGTCCCATGAATTCTGAGAGCACCTCATCATTTTTGAATGTATCAAGAACTGGTGGTCCTCATTGGTCGTAGTCGATGAGTTGGGGATATACTAGGTGGATGTCATGATTTTGGTGGTCTAATTCAAAAGATAGGGCACAAATCATGAAAAGAGTGGTGTCCTCGAATAGCCTAGGTAGATTAGATGTGGGATCCTCATCATCACTACTACTACAGATGTCAATTATATCAAATGTAAAGTTATCTATAACATGACCTATAGATACTGGTAGGCATAGTTCTACTGCGGTTGGCTGAGGATTATTAACCCTTCTAACTGGAGGACTTCAGCCACATATGGTTATACTCAGAGGGGTACATCCAAGGCCAATATTTTTTATTGCTCACATCTCTGACATGATAGGTATTATAATCCCATTGTCATTTCTCCCAAGTCTTTGATTTATGTCATAGCCCATTGTGAGCATCATTTGTAGACCCTTGCTTCTATCATCCATTGGTAAATCAGCTATTGGTCTTTCATCTTGATATAGCATATGAGATGGATCTGCCTCAATAACATCTTGACCAAGATCTCCCCAACTTGTAAAGTTGGGATAGTCTTTAGGAGACATTTGAGATGTGGAGGATTCATTTATTTGTGAACGTCCTCGTGACCTAGGAGATTGTGGTAACTCTCCTACCACAAAAGCATTATTAGGGAGCTTGTAGTTTCCACAACCGTTATCTTGGATGATGATCTTAATGTCAAAGATGGTGGGGATGGTGGTAGTGGTGGGTGTCTTTGTCACAAAGGTGGATGCGAGGGTGGCGGGATCAATGTATGGTGTAGATGGGCCATCATCATTTTGTGGTACTTGGGGGATTTTATAGTACTTTGCTTCAAGGATTTTGCAATAAGAGAAAGGTTCAAGATCTCCATGGATGGTGACTTCTTGTCCCTCATGTGTGAATTTCACGCATTCATGGAAAGTTGATGCTACTGCTTTCATCGCATGAATCCATGGGTGTCCGAGGAGGATGTTATAAGGCAAGTCGAGGTCCAAGACCTGACAAGTGGTTTCCATGATAGCAGGCCCTACTTGAATAGGGATTTTGATTGTGCCTTGGGACACTCTTTCTTGATCATCATATGCTCTTATTGTGATACCCTTTCCTTTGTTGATAAAATCTTCTAAGATTTTCAATTGTTTGATGAGGTTGAGAGAATAAATATTCAAGCCCGCACCCCCATCCACCAAGACCCTTTTGACTTTGCTCTTATGTACTATGGCTTCTAAGTGGAGCGCACGGTTGTGAGATGGTTGAGCAGGGAAATCCTAGTCAGAAAATGTGAGGATATTTGGCGTAATGATATTCCCAACCATAGCTTGAAATTGTTCCGCATCAAGATCTGTGGGGAGAGTGGATGAAGCTGACGCTTCCTCAAGGATTTTCCTATGGGCATATGATATTTTTAGCAACTCCATGATGGAGATTTGTGCTAGTGTTCTTTTGAACTGATCAAGGATGTTATATCCATTAGGGAGAGATCTAGATGCAAGGACTCTATTTGGCTGGGATGATCCTACGATGGTGACTTTGCTACCTCTTATGGTGACTCCACAATCGACATGGGCGCCTTTGATGGCGATGACTATGTAGTATTCATCTAGGGAGGTGATGACAATTTCGTACACATGATTCACATTTGTGTGGGTGCCTTTCCCTTTATCAGTGTTATTATTATTCCCTTTATTGTCGTGATTAGGCATCAAATTCATGTATATCTTAAGGTCTTGATTTCCTACTGGTTGTTCCACATTTATAATTCTTTGATCGATGAGATCTTGAATTACATTTTTTAGTCTCATACAACTGTTCGTGGTATGCCCTTTTATTTTATGGAAGTCACAAAGTTGATTCTCATTATACCAAGGAGGTTTCACATTCGGTTCTTGGTAATTCTCGTATGTGGGTGCTTTGATGAGTTTTTCATTTATCAGCTTCTTCATGATGACTTCTAGTGGTTCCCCAAGAGCAGTGTATTTTTGCTTAGGGTAGCTCTTATTCCATTGGGGTGGTCCTCTTTGATCATTGAGATTGTTAATTGTCAGATTGTTGTTTGGTTGTTGTATTGCTTAATGATTGTTTTGGTATTGGATTTGGATTTGTGGTGTAGGTGTATTTTGGCGAGGGGCACTAATGACAACTTTGGTGTTGACAACACTGTCATTAGTAACATTTTTGTTCCTTTACCACATGCAAATTTTATGATTGTAATTGAAGCGTGGGCAGTTGTTTTGCTGTTCGAGGTATGAAGTTGATCCCGCAGGTTGTGTCATAAGGGCTCGTTCGATGTTGAGCGCCTTAGAGATCAACTGATCATATGTGGTCATCCCTTGAACCTTGAGATGAAATGCCAAGAGGCCATCAAGGTTGGATATAATGGTGCAAACTTGTTGTTCCTCAGGCATGATCCATTTGCTCTGATTGGCCTTGGATCGCTACCGTTGTAGGAATGAAGCGAATGATTCACCCTTACCTTGTTTCAGAGCTGAGAGTTCTTCTAGACTGACATCCATTGCAATATTACATGTGTAGTTTTTAATGAATGCATCTATAATTTCTTGGAATGTTATGATACCTATGGGTAGGCAAGAGAACCATTCCATAGCATCACCAACAAAACTCCTAGGGAATAGCCACATCAGATAAGTATCATCGTATGCAACTTCCATGTAGTGAACCTGGAATTCCCTAATGTGATCTTCAGGGTTTCCCATCCCACGATATTTTTCAAACTTGAGGATCTCAAATCCCTTGGGGAATGGTTTCATCACTAGGCTCTTGTCAAATGGGTAGGGACACCAGTTGCTTGGTGTCTTTGTGGTTCACCCTGATTTAAGATCAAGCACTTGTTGTGAGAGCAACCTGATTTGTGTTGTTATGTCATTTTGCGGATCAGGGGGTGGGATGAAGGTGTTCTAGGGTGTTTCAATTGTGGGTTGGATGGGTGGGTTGGTTGGTGTGTTATTTTATGGGATTTTCACATTGTGTCGAGCTAGGTATTCTTGCACTTGTTGTTGTATAAACAACACTTGTTGTTGTTCTTATTGTTGCTACTCTAATATTGCTTGCTATTGTGCTTGTTGTTGCACTTGTTGTTGCTATGCTAGGATTGCTTGTTGTTGTGCTTATTGTTGCACTTGTTTTTGTTGTGCTAGGATTGCTTGTTGTTGTGCTTGTTGTTGGGCTACTAATTCAGCTGCTTCTTGCTGCTCTTGATATTATTTTATTGCTGGTTGATATGCTTGTAATTGCACTACTTGTTGTTGTGTAAGAAGTTGTGCTTGTGCTTTCACTTGTTGTACTTGATATTAGACGTGCACCTGAGCTTGAGCTTGTGCTTGCACTACCTATGCTTGGGCTTGTGCTTGTGTTGCTTGTTGTTGCAATAGAATTTGGGCTTGAGCAACCTTTGTGCTTGTAATGCGGCTTGGGCTGTTTGAGCAGCTTGTTCAGCTTATGCAGCTTGAGTGGCTTGTTGTTGTTGCAATAATGCTTGGGCTTGTGTGGCCTGTTGCGCTTGTAATGCGGCTTGGGCTGCTTGGGCTACTTGCACAACTTGAGCGGCTTTTTTTTTTTACACTTGTAGGAATCCCCTTTGAAAAGCAGCTTGCAATGCCATGTTGTATTGACTTGATATGTTGGAAGTTGGTGGTGGATTTGGAATGCTGTTTGTGGAGGTGGTGAGTGGTGATGTCATGTTGGTGGTTTGAGTGGTGAATGGTGTTGTTGATGTGATTGGCCCTTGGGATACCATGCTTTGAGATGTTAGGGGGGTGGCGGATGATATCGTGATTGCTTGTGTAGTTGTCATCTATTGTTGCGATGTTGATGGCAAGTTTTGCATGATGTTTTGATTGGTGTTTAGGATGTTGGTTTGATTGATACTTGGTAAAGGGGGAAGCCCTAAACTAAGTAGAGGTGTGGATAATGGTGGTAATGGTGGAAGAGGTGAAAATGTGAGTGGTGTGAGTTCTTGAGAAAATTTTGTGGTGTCAAAAATGCCCCCAAGTCCAAACATGTCTCCTTCCTCTTGCGAATTTGTGAGGAGAGAAGTTTGAGGTGTTGCGCAAAAGAATGATGATGATGGATCATGATGGAAAGTGAGAGGAACATACTTATGTAATTGATTTTGGGGTATGTTTTGTTCCAAGATGGTATTTGCATCCAAGTCCTGATTTTTAACAAGGGGGTGTGTTTGAATAGCATTAAGATATGCATTTCCCTTATTAGGTTGAGTTGGAGCAAAAGATGTTGTGATTTGCAATATGTTTTGAGTAATGCTTTGGGATGGGGGTGTGGATGAGATGAGAAGTGTGGATGAAATTAGAGGCATTCCCTCCAAAGATGGTTCTACTATAGAGCTTGTGTCGAAATCAGAAGGTAATTTGGCCCCTTTTTTTGCTAGTTCAAACATGTATAGTCAAGGGTTAAGCCTCATCATGATGTTGATGATCTTATGATTTTCTAGATTTTGGAGCATTTTAGTTATTTCTTCATGTGACATCCCAAAGGTAAGGTCTTCTTGATTTTCTTCTTGTGGGTTTTGTGATGATGATATAGTCAAAGGATTGCTTGATTCGATAGGATTCATTTTTGCATTTGTTTGGCTTAGATCACTTGAAGCGGGTGTTTCTTTGTTGGCTTCCATGCTCTTCTTATATTGAGCTCTAGTTTGAACCATAAAACAAGCATCAATTTTCAAGAATATGGGAAATGAATCTCTTAATTCCTTGGATTCATCTTTACTTTGTGCACAAAATATAAATTTTTAGAATATCTAGAGGATTGAAAGGTGGATGATGATGTGGATGTTTTGATCTTTTGATAAATATTGAGGAGAATACTAGAATTTTTGGGATTTTTGGATATGTTTCAGATTTTGATTTTGATTTGATTTTCTTTTTGGATTGTCCTTGATTGATTGATTTTGGTTTGCTTTGATTTTGAACAAATAGACCTTAAGATGTTGAATGATTATCTAAGGGGTAGATTTTCTCAAAGGATGATAATTTGAATATGTGTAGGGAGAAGGATGCATCTACCCACACCTATTCAAACAAGATGATAATTTAACCAAGCATATGAAGAAGGATGCATCTACATATACCTAGTAAAACAAGATGGTTTTGATAACTTTGAATAAGCATATGCAAAAGGATGTATCTACACATACCTAGCCAAAGGTGATTTGATAATGATTTCAAGTATTTTGTTTCAAGGATTTGATGATTTTGATTTTTTCCAAAAAGCCTAGCATGAAGGATAGTTTCAATATTTCTCAAAAGGTGATAATGAGATGATTTTTGTTTTGATGTTTGAAGGATGGGTGAAAAGATATTTTGACTTCTTTTGATCCTAAGATGAACCTAAAAAAAAAACCTTGTTTACCTAAACCTCGGTATTGAAGAACATGCAATGCTTCTATAGACCTTTATAACCAAGAAGTGGTTCAACTTGGGCATACATTTCTAGATTTTGAATCAAAAATTTCCGTTTTTGGGATTTTGACTTTGAGGTTTCAACACATGTGAGAGTTCATTTTGTTTAGCTTATCTTAGTGACTTTATTTTACCAAAAACACTTGTTTGATTAAGTTTCCAAACTAGATGTCCAATGTCTTAATTCTTCAAATCCCACAAAATATGTTATGTGGAAATTCGATGAATTCAAGGCAAGGGTTACCTATTGTTTAACTTTAGTAGACAAATTGAGATGTAATCCAAATGTTTAGAAACCTCTAAGGATAGAATCCCAAGGGCAAGAAATAACATATGGATTGAGTCAATTGTATTTGTCTCCTAAAGGGTTTGAAATTTTGATGATGATGTTTAAGTGTTTGTTTCCAAGATGTTTTCGAACAAGAAAAGCATTTTGTATCCAAGAATAAATACAACCCTATGGATGTGAAACACAATATTTGTTGGATTCCCACTTGGACAAGTCCAGCTATGCTTATCTTTAGTGAATGGTTAGATGCTTGACCCCACTGGCTCCCCTCCACAACTCATTAACGTCAATCAAGGTAGCCAAGTATAAACACCCATGAAAATCCCATGGCATGCTTTCCATCTCTACTAAAAGACCGTAAAAGTGTGGGCGGCTTCAGAATGACCATTCTTGCACCAACAAATAGATCAAGGATTTTGGCAATTCTAAAACATGGGTTTTAATTAGGACTTTCCATTCGTGGAGATTGACCCATACGACGAGAGTCCCCTTTCGGATCCATCTCGTCGGAGCCAACCACGTGATATTGGTGTTTATTCCAATACCCACATTTATATCTTGGCTGGAAATACTCTCAGGTTCAGAGTGTTACCGGTTGAGTCATTCCCTTGGGTGAGTACTTTTTCCCCAAGGTAGGCCCTCTAAGATAAACAAAAGTGAATAAACTTATTCATAGTTTGATCAAACCTTGTTTAGAAACAAAGGGAGAACACATGCAATAAATTTATTCACACTCGCACAAGATTTTGTTCAATTTTAAACCCAAAATGAAGTGTGGAGGTGATTGCTTTGTCTCAACCTAAAATCACAAAAAAAGTCCTTTTGATTCTCAAGATTGCTATAAAGCGTGAGAGAAGCGCATACGTCCTTTTTCAATGAAGTTAGTTTGAGTAAGCCATCACGAAGACAAAGTTGCAATTGTTTGTTTTAAATCCACAAAGCAATTGTGAGTTCTTTTTAAAGCACCAAAAGACAAATGAGAGTTGTTTTGTTCAATTGTTAACCAAAAAAAAACTCTAGTAAGTTGTAGTCCTAATGTTCATTTTAAACCTTTGCACAAAATTGAAAATATTCTTTTTAAAACCCAAATGAAATTAGTATCCTAAGCAAAAAGAGATGAAAATTTCTTAAAAGTGTTAAACAAACACTAAAGTGTTTAAAAACACTTTGATTTTGCGAAGTACCATCATCATGCTTCCTCTTCTTTCATTTTCAATTGATCCAACCTACAAGAGAGAAAATCAGTCAAATTATGCATAACACAGAGATTAAAAAGCATAAAATAGAAGATAAACTCATCAATTGAAAAAAAGCACGTGCTAAAATTAAATTTCAACATTTTACTCCTGCTAGCGGCGCAACCCTTGACTGCGTCAGAGTTTGATTTCTCAGTGGTGTTGTACATCATCGATTACCAGTCAGTGGTGCTCTATGTCCGGACCAATGAGCTCAACTACGTTGCACTTTTGCTCAGCGTCGCTATTTCATTTTTTTGAAAAATCTCGCGGGTCAAATTGGTGAAGCGGTGCAGTTTGAAATTCAAAATCTTGGTCGGGAAGACTTCAGCATTGCAGTTTGAATTTCCAGCGGTGTTGTATGGCGACACTGGAGAACCAATAGTGCTATATGGCGACGTTGATCTACCAACATTGGAATTTTTCTGTGCACAAACAAAAACGTGGAATTTTTTGGAAAAAGTGATTGAAAATGAGATTTTTCCCTCCTTCTAGTGCTAAATGTGTGAACCCCAATCCTAATACCTGCAAAACAATGAGAACAAACACATTAGATTGTCAATTGTAAGAAAGAACAAGGATTCCCCATGAAATCCATTCACAAAGCTTAAACTAGGAAAAACAATGAAGAACACAATGAAAACAATAAGATAGAGATTGAATCCTAATTAAGCTAGCAAAATCATGATCCCATGGGGGAATTGGTGGCAATTTGATGTGAAAATTGGCCCTTTTCCAACTCCTATGATGCAAGATTGATGTAGGTTGATGAATTTTGATGAGTGATCCACTTTTTTGATGCTTGATGAGTGCTCCAATGGAAAAACTTGCATAACCTAGCTATGATTCAATGATATTTGATGGAAATGGCTAAAATATTTTAGCATAGTAACTTTGCATAATTTGTGGATGATGAAATGAGGAGATGAGCTCTTCATTTACAGATGAGATTGAAGGATGAATGTTTAAAATTGAGCAATGTGGGACTAACATTCATCCAATGGCAAGATGCCACTTGTCAACCTATGAGTGGATGGAGGATGTGCAAGTTTTGAGGATTATGCCAATAAATGCTTATTTTTGAATTTTGAATTTTGTTGAAATGACTTGCAAGAGGGAAGAAAGAATGAATTAAATGCCACTTGGCTCAAGGAAAAGGACATGTAAGATGGAGTTAAATTCCTTGTTGGATGCACATGTCAACTTGGATTTTTGAATTCAAACTTGAAGAATATTCCAAAAGATGCCTTGTTGAGGAAAATAGGGATTTAATAAATCAATTAAATATATTTTCATGTGCAAGTGGTAAAAGCTGGAGGATAGGACATGATAGGAGATTAAATTAATAAAAGTTAATTAATTTAATGAGAGAGATTAGATGATATGACAAATTTGACTTAGATTTGTGGATTTATTTAAATCAACTATGAGAAGAATATGATAAAATATTAATTAAATAAATATTTTGATTTATTTAATTAAAAGGGATGATGTTGGATTAAACTAAATAAGGTTTCAATTTATTTAATTAAATAGGGATAATTAGATCAAGATTATTAATTTAATTATCAAGGAGAGGTGACTTAATTAGATAACTAGTTTATTTAATTAAGAGAGGAATATTGATGAATTTAATCAAATAAGGGGATTTGATTAAATGGTTAGACCGAAGGATGATTCAGGATGAAATAATGTTAGTAGTCGGGATGAGATGCATAATGTCAATTGGTACATTTTATGTGTCTAAAATTTAAGGTATGTGAGATCCTTAGATCCTTTGTTCCCCTAGGTTGTGGCTAGGTATTTTAATTCTATTCTCAATCTTGATGAGAAGAGGGGGGGTTTGGATTGATTGGAGACCTCTTCTTCTTTTTTTAATTATAATATAATCCACCTCAATTTGATTGATATGAATCCTCTGAATGGTTTGTTTACTTGGAGTAATAGGAGATGTAGTGTGGACTCTATCTTTGAAAAGTTGGACAAGTTTTTGGTTTCTATCTTTTGGTTAGGAAATCAATGGATTTCCAACTCTGAAATTTTTGACTGGCGTGGTTCAAATCCCTAGCCCATAAGATTTTCTACACATGGTTATGATAGTGCCAAAAATCCTTCCTTAAAATTGTAATTAATGTGTCTATGGGAGCCTTCTCTATAGGAGCTTGTTAAAGTTTGGTGGTCTGATGGTCTACCTTCGCATGGGACAACCATGTACACCTTTGTTCAAAGGATCCATTTTGTAAAATTTCAGCTAAAGAAATGGAATAGGGAATGCTTTGGGAATGTCTTTAAGAAAAAATAAATAGCTCAAAATTAGATGGATATCATTTCTCGATAGAATAGAGCCCAAGGCATCACCCAGGAGTCCCTTAAAGCTTAAGTTGATTCCTTGGAGAAATTGTTTGAATAGGAATTGCAGGAGGAGCTATTTTGGAAGCAAAAATCAAGGATAGATTGGTTGTAGGAGGGAGATAGGAATACTACCTTCTTATTCAATTATTTCAAAGCAATGGGACATGGGAATTTAATCTCTTCCATTATTTCCTCTCAGGGACTCATCTCTATTATTTCCATGATATTTCTAAGGAGGCCATTCAATATTTTTCATCTTTATTCTTAGAGGTGTGGCAATGAAAAAATTATCCCTCTACAATTTTGCACTTGATTTGGGAATGATTAACATTAAAATGGACCTAATGTCACCTTTATCTAGTGTTGTAATGTGTCTTACATATTCACATTGGATTTACAACCCTTTTAAGATAAATAGACCAAATTTTTTCTTAATTTAATGTTGTAAAGTGTATTTATTTACACTATCACTTTGAGTTTAGGGCCCTCTTGCATTTATGACCTTCATATCATCATTAATGGGCCCCTAAAACCCTTTATTATGCATCCTAGGGCATATTTCAACCAAAATCCTAACATAGACATCAAATACACTCAATTTTCCAACTCCCTGACATTTTCTCCACCTAAAAAGGCCTGGTGGGACCCATATTCCACCATGGGCATATGAGTCCAATCTAGATGGGACCTATATGCCACAAGTGGCATGAGTCCCATTTGGTCCCTTTTTAGGGTCTTGAGTGGGAAATCAAGGTTTTAAGTTTAAATTTCATGAATTTCGGCCTTTGGGATCTAATAAACGATAAATTGGATGGATTCACTATATAAAAAAGGTCTCAAATCATTATTTCACCTAATCATTCATGATATCAACATAAGTAATCAAGAGTTAAGCATTCCAATAATTCACAAGATTGTCAAGAGAGTTTACAAAAGAATTTCTAAGGCATTCAAGGGTAAAATTCTTTATCATTTTTTGTAGCAGTTCAAGATCCATCATCATGTCAAGATCATTAGGCATTAAGCATGTTGTTTAGCTAGTGTTGTGATGTAGCATTGAAGATCCATTGCAAGCACTATTCCACATCCATATTCAATCTGAAGATCTATATTCTATATGACCACTTCATGTTAGATTGTTGATTTACATCTCAATACATCATTCAAGGTATCATTGTTCATGTTTCATATTTCATGTTTCATGTTCATAGCTCATGGTTTCATCATTTGGTTTAATTACCCAAACAGGGTTTGACCAAGGAAAACCCCTATATCCTGAAAATCAACAAGTTTTTCTCTCTCTACATGTGTGATTGTAGATCTAGGTGTCTTGGATCTTGAAGGATCTTTGAAGATTAAGTTACAAGGTTGAGAGAAGTTTTCAAGTTGTCACAAGGTTACTATCTTCACGGAAAGTCACCTACAGGTTGCAAATTAGAGTTTCAAACCCAAAAATAAAGTGTGGAAGGAAGAACAAAGATTGGAGACCTGATTTAGCTATAGACCCTCTAAAAAAGTAGATTGGGTCTAATATGCCACTTGTGGTGTATGATTCCTAGTACAACACATTTTTTAGATTTTAGGATATTCAGATCATACACTGTCAGATTCCAGTTTTGGTACAAAAACCCTACTCTAGGACTAAATTGCCCAGACTGGCATATGAGTCCTTGTGGGCATAGAACAACAAGTTTTAAATGTTTTGGAGCTTGTTTTGATCTCATCACTCTTCCAAGTGCACCTTTGTTCATTTCCAATTTGATATTCTATATTTTAGTTTCATTTCCTAGGTCATTTAGTTAGGTTTTGCATGGTACTTTGCATGTTACATTCATTTCTTGTCTTTCCAAGCCCTAGATTGGTGGTGAACCCTCTTATTGTCTTTAATCACACCCTAGGAAACCTTTATTAGATCTCTTTTCTTCATTCCATCCTTGGATTGAAATCTCTAGGTTTTCCTTGAATGAAACTTGGAAAAACTTGTTAGCTCTATCCCTCAAACCATAGGGCCTACATTTTTCTATGTTTCATTTTGGTGAATCTACATTTAGAACATCTTAATTCTGATTTGGAGTGCATCATAATCCTATATCTAGCTTGAATTAAACTTTCATTAGGGTTTTGCATTAGTTAATTGGCATTTAGGGTTTCTAAATCTTGCATTAGTGAAAGTGCATATAGGTTGAATTTTTGCATCTTAGATCATTAAATTTCATCTAAAATATGCATTTTCACTTAGCCTAGGAATCATCCTAAATAAAAATCATAACATTCACACTACATTTGCTAAAAAAAGTGTAAAAACCCAAATCTAGGACTCATACACCCCTCTGGGTGATTTAGTCCTAGTACAGGTTATTTTGCCTACTTTTTGGGAATTGTATGTTTTCCATTTTTCAGCATTTGACCCCTCCAAAAAACCTGCCTAGGACTCATACACCCCTCTAGGCGAATTACTCCCAGATCATCCCTAAAACTACCTTTTACATCATGGAAAACCTTGTTTCTACACTTTTGTTTGTTGTCATTAGTTATCTATTTCAATTGGTTTATTTTTTATTACATGCATTTTATTAGATATAGCTTAATTCCACTCATTTCATGCATAGATTAATTTCAAATTGGAATTTACAACATTTTTTAGTCAATTATCATGTTAAAAATCTGAAAATTGCACTATCCTTTTGCATGTTTTCTCTATCATTATTGCATTTTAAGTTTGCAGAACAATCATTACATCATGTTTTCATTGAAAAAATCTATGGTTATTATACTTCATGTTCTATTTTCAAATCTTGTTGAGTGTTGTAAGAAAGTTTTGTTAAGTTCATATGAATATGAATTCCTTTCCCCTCTCTTTTTTTTCATCATTGATCCCTCTCCTAGTATCCCTTCTATGAGTGAGGTTAGTTTAGTGAAAGAGAATACAACCTTGGGTAATGATAACAATCACATTTTTTCTTCTCCTAATATCTCTCCTAGTTGTGAAGAAGATATTTTTGTGTTAGAAGAACCAATCGATGAGAGTTTTGAGAACCCTAGTTGTTTCTCTCCTCTTACCTCTCCTACTAGGAAAGACATTACCATAGGTAATCATGATCATAACATGGTCCACAAAAAGAGACCATTGAAACCTACCTACATAACACTTCAACTAGTCTACATTCATCTCCCAACATCTTCCCCTCTTGTGATAATGTTGTAAATGATGAAGATGTGTTGGTGTTAGATGATCAAAACTTTAGGATCTACGACAACCCTCTTTATGATTCTTCCCCTACCTATCCTATTTTAGAAGACATCATGGAACAAAGGAATGAAATTATGAACAATCATGACAATCACATTAGTTCTTCTCTAAGTATCTCTCCTAGTTGTGATGAAGATACTTTGATGTTAGAAAATGCAATCGATGAAAGTCATGAGAATCTTTTGTGTCTCTCTTCCCCTAGGGAAAAAATTATTGAATAAGACAAGGAAATCATTGATAAAAAATGTAATCCAACCATAGATAACTCCCTTGTGATGAAGTCATTTTATAAGAACCAACCTTCGAATGTCATGAACATCTAGTTTATAGTTCTCCTAAAAATTATCCTCCTAGGGAGGATTTCATGGTGCAAGAAAATGTGAAAATTGACACATGTCTTTCAAACACTAGTAATGAGGCTCCCTTAGATGAAGATGATGAAGTGACATTAGACTCCTCTTCACTAAGAGATCATGCAAATAAAGACAATTTTGTTGAGGTTATGACGACACAAATTAGATCTCCTTTACATAGAGAGCCTCCTAAGTCACCTCCCATTAGTGAACCACATAAGAAAAAAAAAAATTCTTGAAATCTATAATGCAATGTGATAATAATAATGTTTCGCAGTGATTGAATTAGAATATAGTTGCTCAAACATGTAGGCAAGCACAAACCACTCCCACTTCATTACCATTTCCTCAACATATTTTTCCCAGTTCTCCTCGTTTGCCTTTACATAATAGAGTTAAATATCTTAAAAATACTCCCACTAATTTATCCATATGGCAACTTATTCAACTATCACCTACATACAATTTGTTATTTTGAAAAATATTGCAAATAAAGCAGGAGGAGATCCAATCTTATATCAAATTGAATAATGTAACACCCTCCTTTGATTGTATGAAATTCACAAAGTTAGAAATAATATTCCCTAAACATGAATTACCCTCACTTGAGATGCAAAAAAAAAAATGAATCCTTGATGATAAAGGTGATCATTAATGAAACTGCAGTTAGGCACACTCTCATAGACAATGGATCAGGTCTTAAAGTTTGTAGCATTGACCTCCTAGATAAAATTGGTGTGTAAAGGAGACTTATTCAACTTAATGATGTTAAAATTTATGGCTTTGACAATGTTAATAGGAAACCATTAGGAATGATCACATTACCTATTAAGGCCAGAACTGTAGTGTTTCCTACCCATATCCATATCATGCCAAGACATCTTTCATACAACCTTCTCCTAGGGAGACCATGGATTCATGCTATGAAAGGAGTCCCATCTACTCTCCATTGTACGATGAAATTTGAATACAACAACAAGATATACATGGTTGAAGTAGATGAATGAAGCTATAAATCATACGATCACAACACTCCAAAATCTCCTAATACCTTCATTCCAAAATCAAAATTTCAACCTATACAAGTTGATCCTAATTGTATTTAACCTACAACAAAACTCTTTAGTGATGATTGGGGACCATTATATTTTATACCTTATTTCAATAAGGAATCCAAAATCTCGCCCTCAAAGTCCAAAGAGTCATATACAAATGATTCATTTTTAGACATAAGTTATAGTGATGATTGGGGTTCATTAGATTTTACACCCTCCTTTATGGGAGAGTACAAAATCTCACAATATAAACCAAAACAACCTTTTGTTTCATTTTCTCAACTTGGTTCTACATCAACAACATTACCTCATGGTTGTGATGGGGGATATTTAACTCCCATCCACCATGAGAGGATGATGCATAACTTTAAGAGACCTAAAAATGATTTGTGTCCTAATGAAGAAGTCAATCCTTCTCAAAAGCATAAATCCCCTTCATCTGAATTGAAATATTGTTATGGTCTTGGATACAAATTACCTCCTAAACATGGATACAATGAACACATGAAGCAAACTAATATATCATACTCTTTCAAGAAAGATCTAGGTTTACCACCTTTACCTCCATTTTCATCCAAGGCCTTATCATTTGGTGTGTATATGACATCTTGTGAAAATACAAGAACACCTTCTACTATTTATCAAGAGAGTATCTTGTCGAGACTCCTCCAAGATCATTTGATATCCCTCCCTCTAAGAACATGAAATAAATTTTACTACAAGAGGTCATTTTTTGCATATCATAGAGTTCATGGTTATTCTACTAATGAATGTAAAGCTTTGAGTAAAAAAATTCAACATCTTAAGGAGTGTGGTGCTCTTCCTTATGTGGGAACACCTAACTCCTCTAATTGATACTAATTTTCACTCTATCATGTTTCTCATCAATCATCTTGGCTCATCCTTTTCCTACACTAAGTGGGGGCAAGGGGTTAGGTAGCCTTGTCCTCATATGTCACTTTTCATTGTCTCTATTGGCTAGTTGAATAAATTTCATATACATATAAGAGAAATCTTGGGATGTGGATGACACACCTTAAGATGATTTGCATGTGACATACTAAGTTTTAGGGGAAACCCTTTATCAATGGTGTAGTCTCATTCAGAAACATATGACTTGGCATAGGGCTTTATGAGTAAGCTCTCATGTCTTCTTCTACTTTAAAGCAATTGCTCACAGTAATGGTGTTAGCAACCACTTTAAAGTGGGGGTATACATCAAAACTCA
>VDFB02353493.1:285249936-285303892 GCA_007258455.2 Sequoia sempervirens | reverse complement strand
TTTTGGAGCTTGTTTTGACCTCACCACTCTTCCAAGTGCATCTTTGTTCATTTCCAGTTGATATTTTGTATTTCAGTTTCATTTCCTAGGTCATTTAGTTAGGTTTTGCATGGTACTCTACATGCTACATTCATTTATTGTATTTCCAATCCCTAGCTTGGTGGTGAACCCTCTTATTGTATTTAATCACACACTAGGACAACCTTTAGCAGATCTCTTTCCTTCATTCCATCCTTGGATTGAGATCTCTAGTGTTTCTTTGAATGAAACTTGGAAAAACTAGTTAGCTCTATCCCTCAAAACATAGGGCCTACATTTTTGTATCTTTTAAGAGGATGTCATGAGGATTTGGAGGAAGTAAATCAGGTTTTGGATTGTATTCCTACTATGGTTTCAAATGAAGCTAATGCTGAACTTACTTGGCCAATTTCTATTGATGAGTTAGAGGAGGTTGTTTTCAACATGAAAAAAGGTATGACCCCAGGCCCAAATGGTTTTCTTGTTGAGTTTTTTAAGGAATTCTAGGAGATTATCAAATGGGATCTTTTGGAGGTGGTGCAATAATCTCAACATAGTAAACAAATGTTAAAATCTATGAAATCAACTTTCTTGGCTCTTATTTTCAAATTTTAGGGTGCTAATTTTTTTGATATTTTTTGGCCAATTATTTTTTGTAATGTTGTCTATAAGATCAATAAAAAAATGATTGCCGAGAGATTGATGCCCTGGGTGTGTAATATTATCTCCAAGGAGAAGGGTAGTTTTGTGGAAAGTAGACATATTCAAGATGGGGTTGTGATTACGGCTGAGGCTATACACTCCATTGAGTTTTCCAAAGAGAAGGATATGTTTATCGAATTGGACATGGCTAAGGCCTATGATTAGATTAGATGGTCCTTTCTTCACAATATTTTGTGTGTTTGGGTTTGTTGAGGACTAGATTAATTGGGTGATGAGTTGTGTCATTTCGTTGTATTTTGTGTTGATTAATGGTGTACCATATTCTTTGTTTGGTGCTTCTAGGGGACTTAGGAAGGGAAATCCCCTGTCTCCTTATCTCTTTATTATTATGGATGAAGGTTTGGGAATACTTCTTAAAGCCCATCTAAGTTGGTGGCTTATTCAAGGATGGTCTTGGGGTGATGGATTAGCTCCATAGACCCATCTTCATTTTGTGGATGATACTGCTCTTATGGTTATTTCCAAAATTAGGGAAGCAAGCAACTTTAGGCAGGCTATGGATATTTATCTTGTTACTTTTGGTCAAAAAATTAATGAAGGGAAATCATTTATCTTTTTCTTCAATACTCCACCACTTATTCAATCTAGGATTGCTCACATTCTTAGATTTCAAATTGGTAATCTTCCTTTTTTGTATTTTGGTGTTCCCCTCTCAGTTTCCCATTTTTCCAAGGAGGACTTGGTAGTATATTTTGGATAAGTTTAGGGGCTAGTCAATCACTAGACTTGTCGATGGTTGTACTTTGCTAGGAGAATTATGCTCCTAAAGGATGTGGTCTAAGTGCTCCCCCTCTATAGGTGTATGGTTCAAGTAGCTCATGTGGGCTTCATTAGGGGTTGGTGTGATTTGTAGATAGTTTCTTTAGCCTAGTAGTTTGGATTCCAAGAAGTGGAGTCTATTCAAGTGAGAATCTATTTGTAGGCCTATCAAATAGGGGCACTTATGTCTTCAAAAAATGGTTGTTACTAGGTAGGATTTGGTTGCCAATATTTACTGGGGATGGTGTATTAGTCAAGATCAAAGTTTGACCGAAATCCTCAAGGCTAAATATCTTAGAGGTGTTATGTTCATTCCTCGATACTCTCTAGCTGGCAAGGGGTCTATAATTTTGGGACTCTTAAAAGAGGAGCTAGCTTGGTCAAGTAGGGCCTTTTTTGGATTTGTCACAAGGGGGATGATTGTCTTTTTTGGCTCAATTCTTGGAATGGCTACCCCTCATTATTCACCACTCATCCTCATCTATAGAATTTGGACTTGCTTTTCTTAGATGTTGGATGGTCGAAAGTTAGTGATTTCAAAGCAATGGAACATTTGGGTTAGGTAGAGGTGCTTAGATGGAAAGAGTGTCACATTTGGCCTCTTAGGGGTTTGTCTATGGATCGTGGTGAGTTGGGTAAGATTTTTGCAAAGAGATTTTTCTCCTCTTTATAGCAAGGGGATGTCTTAGCTTGGACCTCTGCTCCTAAAGGGGTGTACTCGGTGGTTGTTGGGTAACATGAATTGGATAGAAGAAAGTATGGAGAGGTCAAAGTCCCATGGTTGAAATAGTTTTGGAACAAGTTTTTGTGGCCCAAGTGCAACTTCTTCCTTTGGTTAGTGGCTCATAATAGATGTCTTACTTGGGATAATATTTTGAAGAGGGGATTTTAGGGGCCTTCTATATGTTTCCTATGTGGTAGCAATGAGGATCCATCTTCACATATTTTCTTCCAATGCTCCTTTTCTAGATCTATTTGGAATCTATGATGGGCATTTTGGAGGAACCCTTGTGTGCTCCCTCTTCAGATGGCCTATACTGTTGGGAATTCATGTATTCTTTGGCAGATTTCATTGGAGTAGAACCATAGGATTTTTCAAGATAAAAAGTTAGTGGTTGTGCAAGTTTGGAAATGTATTCTTAGTATGCTTTAGGAGACTATTTCAACTAAATGTGATGTTGATGCTCCTCTGAATGTTGAGGAGGCTATGGCATTTATGGTTATGGGTTTGAATGGTTTCAATTCAAGGAAGGATTTTTCTCTTGTAAGAAGTCATCCCAAAAGGAAAATTCAGTGTGAAGGTAGATGGGCTCTACTACCTACTAGGGTTTTGAAAATCAATACTGATGGTTCTTCTCAAGGAAACCCAGGTTATGTTGGTGTTGGAGGTTTGGGGAGAGATAGTTCTCAGTCTGTCATTTTCTTCTTCTCCAAGTATTAGGGCATCCAGACAAATAATTTCTTGGAGGCTCTAGCTATTCTTGTTCCTTTGGAAAAAGCCTATTATCTTGGATGGCACAAGAAAATTTATGAATCTAATTCAAAAATCGTGATTAACTTGTTAAATAGGTAGAGCATTGATGGGGTGAACTGGAAATTGTATTCTACTGTGTGAAAGATTGACCAGTTCTATAGCTCACTTGAGAGGGTGTCCTTCATTCATATTCCTAGGGAATGGAACAATGTGGTAGATTTTTTTGTCTAAATGGGCATCAAAGTTTAGGGAGAACTAGAAGGTGGATGAGTGAGTTGCTTCCCAGTGATTGTTCTCATAAGCTAAAAATTTTGGTTTAGGAGGATATGTGTGGTCCTTGATTGGGATCTGGTTGTCTTGGTTGAGTGGTTGGTTGTTCTCTAGTTCTTGGTGGTCAGTTGGGCTTTGGTGCATATAGCTTTTTGTTTTCTTGTTGACTATACTCTGGTACTTTCTTTGAATGAATAATTTTTTACCCTTTTAATTAAAAAAAAGTTTTATATACCCTTCTTCATTTACATTCAACTTAATTAGATGTATGGTTTGTGTGTTCTTCAATGATAGTGAGTCTAACATGCATGGTAACCATTTTTGAAATAACATTATAATTTTTTATATAACATGAAATAGCAATATGATAGAAATATTTCAAAACTTTTCCATTACAACATTATATATTAGTATCATACTGATGTTTCAAGCTATATCATAATGTTGTTTCAAGTTATATTTGTATCATATTGTTGTTTCAAGTTATATATATTTGTATCATACTGTTGCTTCAAGTTATTTAAGAGTTAGAATTGGGGATATGATAGTATAACATGCATTTCTTGTTTCATTGCACACATAACCTTGTTCATTTATAATCAACTGAATTAGATGTATGCTTAGTTTGTTCTTTAGTTACACTCAGTCTTACATGTATGCATATGATCAAATCTATGCAATTCTACTTTTTTACTTATATGATTAGATAGAGTGGTGTATGTTGTTTACTAATCTTATGCTTGATTCAATGAAAATGAAGAACAAAGTGCCAACAAGAACCACACAAGTTGTAACCAAGAAATGAGGGACAAATTTTCCTACACAGAGGAGATGTGTGAGGTTGCCACATAGTGATGATGAAGTACTTCTTGTTGAGTAGTCAATCAAACCTATCAGCCTGCCACATAGTGATGGTGATGAAGTAATTTCCATTTTGTAGCTAACTAAACTTGTAGTCCAAGTAAATCCAACTATTACAACTAAAAAGGTTGTAGTGCAATAGGAATGGACCACGACTGACATGAAATCTACCATGGCAGATGTTGGAGACAATGAAATGTCAACAAGCTGGGCAGCAAAAAAGTGGGATCTTCCAACTACCACATTGTCTAATTGGTTGAGTAGTGTTACCACTACCAAAAGGAAAGGGTCCCCAATAGTCCTAAATGATGATGAAGAGGTAAAGGTCATGGAATGGTGGAAGGAGATGGCTACTATTGGCCATGGTTTGGAGATTGTCAATATGAAATATGAAGTGGCCTAAATATGTTGCACGAGGCCTAATCCCTTCAAAGATATAATTCCCAATAAGTTTTGGTTGATGGAGTTCAAAAAAGGCATCCTGGTCTGTGTTTGAGGACATCCCAAGGGAAAGATAGAGATCATGCTATCAATCTCAAGCCTTCAATTATAGTTGCATTCTATGAAACACTAGAGAAGACATACGCAGCAAAGAATTATGGTCCACTGAGGATTTGGAACTATGATGAGACTAGGATGTAAGCTAGGTGAAATGGTACAATGAGGGTTCTTGCTCAAAAAGGTAACATAAGTGTTTCCTATATTATCCCTAAGAGCCAGGAGTAGATCTCAATTTTTTGTTGTGAAAACACTATCAGATAGAAAATTCTAGTATTTTACTTGTTTAAAATCAAAAGCACCTCCAAAACTACATAATCAACTATGATACAGGACCATGTATGGTTGTTCAACCTCATGCATGGATGATGAAAGAGATATTTATCCAATGGTTGAAATATTTTTCTCTGCAAGTACTTGGGGGTGTCTCACCCAGTCATAGACACCTCCTCATATTTGATGGTCATGGTAGCCATGTAGCTTTTTCTACCATTACTGAAGCAAGCACACTGGGCAGTGAATTGTTTACCCTACTAGCCCACACATCACATAGGATGCAACCACTTTATGTGAGTGTATTTTCCTCTTTCAAATCACATTTTAAAAGGGAAGAGTGGCATGAACTATAAAATATCCAAATTTGTAGATTAGAAGGACAAAATTGGCAACACTTGGTAGCCTTTCTTTTGAGAATGCTTTGACAATTGAGAACATAAAATTTGGGTTTAAAAGAACAAGTATTTGGCCTCTAAATCCAGATGCATTAGTGGAAAACATGAGGCCTAGTGATACATTCCATTTTTCTACCCTCAAGGAAGCATGTGTTGTTGAAAAAATTCTCAGTCTATCCACCAATGGTTTGTCACAAACTAATGTTGAATGTACAATGGAGCAATAGAATTTGCAGACTATCATAGTCCACTTAAAACAACTAAATGTGCAAACAAGAAAATTCCACTACAAGCATCAGGTTTGGGTGACTAGCACAGTCCATCATGAACACCAATTTTGGGAGACTAGAATAGTATTGTAGACATTTATCTTTCTCTACCGAGTGCACCAAAGGAGAAATCGTGGTTGTTAATGGGTGTTGCAAATCTTGGAATCAATTTTCATATGGACCTAGAACAAAGTCTGACAATGCCTTCTCCACTACACAACATAAAGTCAAGTTGAGTAGTTTGATGATGAATTTTAGGAAATAGATAGTCAAGTGTAGGTTACAAATGATGAAGATTCAATGGATCCATTGGGAGACCAAACAAGTTTAGACCTCTCCCAATTTCTGAAGCTACCTATTCATGTAGTGAAAGACAATTCCAATCAACTATTTGACCATGGGATTAAACTTCCAAGAGGACCCCACCTCCTCACCACTAATCACTACATGATGAACTACTAAATTAGCAGGAGGTGAGGGAGAAGGAATTCAATTACTAAAAGTTAGGAAGAAAAAATAGATTAAAAAACACAAGTTTGAAAGAATTGCAACAAAGGAGCTAAAGGAAGAATTGAAAATTGAAAGAAAATAGCAACAAGTAGTAGTTGAGGTTGAAAGAGAACTACAATAGAAGGAGAAGGAGTAGAAAAGTGAGCAGAAAATTATTGAAAGGGAAGTTACAAAAAAGAAAAAGAATTTAAGAAGAATAGAAAAGAGGTAGCAAGGGAAAGGCATCTCAACAACCCTTTAAATCCCTTTACTGATCATTAAAGGATATTCACAGACATTGTGTCAATTTAATGCCCCAATATTATCCACCGTCACCTACCCCAAGTATTATCCAACCAACTCAAATTTGGAGTCCTACTCGTTCAAAGGGTCCAAAAACAACACATCAAAAGATAGCTTCCCTTCTTCAAATTTCTATTTTCCAAGTTCTTTTACTTGATTAGAATGTTAAGTACAAATAGTTTTGTTGTGATTGTTTTGAAGGTTTCTAGTTGATATAATTTTATAACTAATTGTTAGATTGCAAAAAGTTTTTTTGGGATTTTTTTGAAGGTTTGTAACTTGAAACAACAATATGGTATAAATACAAAAAAAATATTCCTACATGTTATAGTCATTGATTGTTAGTCACTGTAATTGAAGAACCAAAAAACCATACATCTAACTAAGTTCAATGTAAATGAAGAAGGCTATAGGAATCATATCTATCTATCTATCTTTAGAATACACACACACATATATACATATACATGTATACATATATATACATATATGTACATATATATATATACATATACATATACATATGCATACATATGTGTACATGCACACACACACACACACATATACATATATAAATATACATCAAATTAAGTTGAATGTAAATGAAGAAGGCTATAGGAAACATATGTATCCAACTTTTCATATATATGTATCATAATGTTGTATTAGAAAGGGTTGGAAATATTTGTACCATACTTTTGTTTGAAGTTATATATAAATTTCATAATATTGTTTCAAAAATGATTATAACAAAATTAGGATTTAGCCATTGTCATAGTTAGCTGAAAGGGAGAGGGGTTGATATTGGGTAAATGAAGAAGGCTATAGGAAACATATCTATCTTTATAGTATATAGGATTATACATATGTATATATATACATGTGTACATATATGTATATATCTATACATGTGTACATATGTGTACACATGTGCACATATGTATAAATGTGTACATATGTGTACACATGTGTGTAACGCCCCGTCGTGCGAACCCCAAAGGACAATTAAACAATAATCACAGCACAATTTTTTTTAAAAAAAGTAAACATAACATACATGTAATACACATTAAGTCATGACATAAATTTCATTTAAGTAAATTCACTAACACATACATCCCTTGGGGTACACGAGGAATCATTACATGACTTAGATCCACACAACGACAATAAAGAATAAAAAGCCAAAGATATAAACATTAACAAATATAACACATACATGATAAAGCATTGATAAGATACCATCTGTGTACGTAATTATACATGAATAACTCATCACATTGAATAACAACTGTCATGGCCAATATCCACACAAGGTTTAACATTACATTACAGTACAATGTTCAAGAGGTACAATGACACAAAAGTGTTTCCAACATAAATGGAAACCATACACAAGATAACATGATACAAATAAATAGATGAATACAAAGTATCATAACTGGCTCCAAGACAAATACAACTCTGGAGTCGCTGCAACAGCACCAATCTGCACCTCTCGATCCTCGACTGGGGACCCAATGGGGTGCTTAGCACGTTCCACCCAACCACGTGGGTCTAAAGACCCACCCCCCATGCTAAGGAGCTGACAAGAAGAGACCTCAACCAAGAACATCCAAACAAGGAACCACAAGACTCAATGTCATACAAAAGTATCATAAAACTCAAGGATTACAATGACATAATCAACAACATCCAAGAGTCCACATAATAACTTAAAGTCATAAATCGCATCACATAAATCAAAGCAATGATCAGTAAACAAGTAACCAAAGGATGATCATGAAACACTTCCAAATCAAACTAACTTAATAAACATAATACAATTCCAAATTGCAATTAAACAATACAATAACATCATATCACAGTACCATAAGAGTACAAGGTCATGAGTCAAATATCAATGAGATCATACAAGACCACAAAGTACACCAAAGATGTATCAAGGCAATACTCCATAAATCAATATAAGTCCATTCAACCACAATCTAAACCAACTCCCATAACATACTCCTAGAGGAATGCAATAAAGTAAAACACCTGGGCAACTAGGGGAGAGTGTCATCGCATGGCTTAACATGGATTTGCCAGGCTACCTGTTGCAAGGTACCGCCTCCATCTACTGACAGATTATCCAGGCAACCAAGCACTAGGAATTGCCTCCATCTATGGTTTGCTAGGCTACCTATCTCAAGGAACCGCCCCATAGGGTTGCTCATGCGAAACCGTTACCTTCCGTGAAGTCAAGGCAACGATCATGTCAACCACGGCCTTCTCAATCCCCTTTAGTCTGTGGTAGCACTAAAAGGCGCATGAGGCAACAATTATCCTTTTAGTGTATTACTACCCAACCCTCCTAAGTTAATTATTAGGTTTTCACTTGATTACTAACTCACTCATGGGATATCCTATGCCCTTCCCCTTAAACGGGGCACCGGCCCCCATGAGGAGCCACTCTCCCTAGAGACCCAACAACATCAAACCAAAACCAAGGGTTGTACAACATAACAAGAACATTAGATCACAATAGAGAAACATTCGAGGCATTACCCATCTCGCTATAAACACATAACCAAGTCTCAACAATTCTAGTACAACCCTTTCAAAATCCTGATACCAAAACACTTGCCACTTCAAGGGCACATAAAATGAGAGACATTGACCAACAATAAAAACAAGCCTTTGGAAGACTCTCAATAAGTTTACACTAGGGTTTCCCCATCAAAGAACTGACAACAAAAATTGCAAGGCCACAAGAACTATTTTCAATTCAAATATAATGAGTAAATAAACCAAAATAAGATCAACAAACAAGACAACAAGATTTTCCCTGCCTCTGGAAGCCCAAAAACAAATCAAATACTCAAGGACTCACCAACGAGGGTAAGCTAAAACAATAAGAGTTTCCAATCAACTAACAACACAAATTTAAGAAATAGAAATCCTTTCAAAACTCGGGAGTAGCTCAAGAGAAATTCACACCGAGACAACACCATCAAAATTATCCTACCCTCACCAACACTTCCAAGGCCCAAATTAAAGAACACCTTAAATACTCAACCACTCACAACTCTACAAAACACTCGCATAATAAACAACAACCAAAAATTCAAATGAAAAAAACATTTAATAGCCAATCCATTAATGACCAGAACTAAATAACTTTACAACTTACCCATCTAAATTACTCAATTAACTAAAACAATTCATGATAACCATCACAAGTATTCTAAAAGACTCATCCATAAAGAGAACTTACAAATCAACCATTAAATGAATATAAAGGAAGTCAATTTTCAAAGGATTAAAATCCCATTTCACCAATAAACTATCCAATTTAAAAATACCCTAATCAATCTCTAACCATGCCCATACATTTAAATTTCTCCTTTCTTCTATCAACATAATTGAAAACTACTTAATAATTGGGTAGTTAACTCATTATCATTTCATAACTACTTATGTTCAAAACATTATTTCCACTTTCCTTTCATCATACTAACTTAACACTTACTTCCAATATTTAAATTAATTGTGAAAACCACTTAAGACCAATTGTTTATACTTTAAAATGATATTAATAACAATACTCTAAATACTACATATTAAAACTTATCACCTTAAAATCTTAAATCTATCTAAATAAATTTACACAAATAAATACATTTTAAAACCACTACATATTTATATATTTTAATTCTTTTACATACTTAACATATAAATATTTATAAAATCAATACACATAGAATTCATTTCTTCCTATAACTATAATATCCAAATATACTTATACATATATATCATTATAAAGGAGCAATACATATTCCTATTCTTGATGCTCGGAGGTGACCAAAATAGGTCGATAGGTGACTAATATAATAATAATATATATGCAAATGCTAAGAAGATTGAGTACATCGAATCCCCCAATCATCCTTTGTGAACAATAAGGAAAGAGAGACGGCCTTGCACTCACAGGGTAACAAGGAAGAAGTTGATTCAAACTAATCAAGGATATCTCCAACCACCTTAATATATATTTTGATAGACATTTTTGCAACTGCAGTGATCCAGAATAGACTACAATGATTAATTCATGCCCTGGCAGGTCTGCATGCAATGTAACGCCCATGTAACCACACTACCATAATGCCTAGAAAGATGAATAAAACAAACATTGAGCATCAAATGGTATTGTTGAAGAGGCATCAAACCTTCGAGAAATTCGATACACAAAGATGGAAACTTAAGGATTGTGTGGTGCAATGCAGAGGCGCAAAAAGGATTGAAACTGATTCAAATAGATAATGCATTGACGAGCTTTTAAGCACTTAGACATCGACTAAATATATGGGCAACTGCATAAAATGAGTTTGAATTCTTTGGTAGATGACATTTAGTAATTTAAAATAGTGACTTCAATCCATAATGCCGCAATCTAAAATCTAGCTATATGGATGACAGTAAAGCAGATAAACTGTTAATAGAATATGTTCACAACAGAGAGATACTAGATCGATGAAGATCACAGCCATGGCAGGGATTGTAGTTGTTAAAGACCTTCAAGTAAGGTATAATAGCCACACTACAACCTAGTTTATCTCCAGCATTGATTCAAGAGAAATCATTCTAAGAAATGCGAATTCATTTTAATCGGTGACAATGTTCTAGCAGAGATGTTTGGTGATACAAGTTGAAACAATCTCAAAAGTATGCTTATGCAATAACATTTCGTGCTAACCAGCTATCTAGAAATAATGAAGGGACATCCATCGAAGCATAAAAGCATCATTATCTTGTCATATGCTAGGGTTTCGAGTGCCCTTGAAGACATACAGGAAAAGGTGGTAGCAAAGACAAGGCTTGCGAACAGTTTCCAAAACTGCCTCAGGAAATGCGTTAACATGAAATGCATGATTGCAGGATATGTTCAAAAAGGATTTATCGAAGGGGTCCTTAGAAACGTTGCAGAAAACAAATGACAGTTATAAATCCAAACTCCGCAACACCATCCCGAAATCTCAACTCGTGCCAAGAATAGGAAAATAAACAAGGCAATATCTATAAACGTTTGGAGAACAAGAAATGCCATTTAAAAGGGTACGTGCTAAAAGTATTGGTGATAAGGCTTGACAAAAATAACTGTACAAAAGTAATTTCTGAACCAAGAAGCTTTTGGATGGAAATATGAATGTCCATCAAACAGAACACTAAGGATATATCTAAAAGATATTTATGCTAGAAGGATCTATTTAACGTGCATGCCACAAGAAAGGCTTCCCATGGGAGGAAAGATCACAAGATATTTATATAACTGCATGAGAGGGAGAGAGTTCAAAAGTTTTAAGTAATTGAGTGCATACCTCAAAACCGTTAATGGTGAAATTGAATCACCTCGTTCAAGAGTAGCTGAAACTCGACAGCGCCCCAAACTTCATCCTTTCATCATACCTCTCCCAAACCTCAGCATCTCATACTCATAAACAGAGTTTACAACTGGGTGATCATGGCCTTGTTGGTTAATGCCCCTAGTACAATTGATGCCTTGCGTCTGAGATTCCAACCTCTCCCCGTCGTAGATTGACTACATACCTCCCATTAAAATGGAGAGATGCAATTTTAAAAGGGCACACTTCTTGAAACAGATGAATCTAGCTAAAAATGAATGCTATCCATCATTAACATAGTCCTCCATCACACGATTTCCCCCATAATCAATTAAACCCACCCATAGTTTTTTTTTTGGAAATTGCAGAGTATGGAAGCAATTAATGACCAGGCTCCCCTGATTAGGCCCCTATTCTTTGAATTTATTGAAGAGACTTAGAATTTTGAGAGACATCACTATTTCTTTTTATTATTTTCTTTCCAGCTTTTCTTGCTTTAAAACACTTCAGCTTCCTATGCCCTTAACCATTTAAATTCCTTATTAAAATAATTATCTTTTCATCATTATTAAATTATAAATCACATTATTTTCCTATATATAATATTTATACCCCACAAGATAGACTTTTATAAGGTAAAATTAATTTAATTATTTAAAATTAACGTGTAAATATTATTTCACAATATGGACTTGTTATTTACAATTTTAGTTCTAATTTTATTTAAATTACTTCATCAATATGTTTAATATAATAATTTATTTAATTCATCCTTAAATGACAACATTTCCACTAATTAATTCAATTAGCTCGCTTAACAGAGTCATTAAAATCTCACTTTAATCACATGAATGGACCAAATAACCAACAAGACCACAAAACACACTTATGCAAATATCCAGGAGGGCCACAACGGACGGGGCACTACAATGTGCACATATGTGTACATATGTATATGTGTAAATATGTATACATATGTGTACACATGTATACATAATATACATATACATATTTATTGTGCACCTCTATTAGAAAGGGTTACAAATATTTGCATCATACTGTTTTTACAAAATACATATGTAAACAAACAAGGGTATGTGTGCAATGAAACAAGAAATGAATTTTATACTATCATATCCCCAATTCTAACTCTTATAACCCTTAGGTGATCATGTTAACTAATTATATATATGTATGTATGTACATATAGATATATAGTTAATTCACTATGCATATGTAATTTGAACCAGTATTATGAAATTTTGATGTAACTACAAAGAAAATAATGATACAAATTGAAACAACATATTGCTAGATGTAATAGTGAGTGTAATTGAAGAACAAACAAACCATGTAAGGAAGCTAAGGTAGCAGAACAACTTCCTACACTAATATTTAGAGGAGAATAACGCAAAACTTTTATAGATCTTTAACAATTATAGAAACTTAAACAAGAATAAACATAAATATTACGCATACCATAACACAATGATTTATGTGGGGAAAACACTTTCAGGAGAAAAACCCCACTCCAAAATCCGCCCAATATATTATTTAGTAAATCACAAAGATTACAATATACTTGTAAAGCAAGCTTCTCACATGAGTACCACCACTCAGAGATCCAAAGACAACATGACTGCTATCAAACTCTCAAAATACATCACCATCTCTCCCTACTACAGCCATAATACAACACCCTCATAAAATAGAGTTACATTTTAGGGCAAGATAGGCCAACAAAATATCTACCATTAGATCTAAAACCTAATAATTAACCATCTAAATTTGCAGTGTATCATTTATATAATGTATGTCAGCCATTTTAGTATTTTCTTGAAAAATTTAACAAAAAAATTGTTTACATGCATCCCACTCTCCCCCATTTCTTCCATTGTATATTTCACCTATCAGTGTAACTAGGAAATATGTATATATATATATATCAATAATAACCTTAATATAATTGCAAGGGGTGGGTGCATGAAGTTGGGTAGCAATTTTGTGGCCACTTTCTAAAAAAAGTTTCAAAATTCTATAACGTGAGCAAGTTATAATGCACTCACGTTATAGCACGTTAAAAGAAAAAAAGAAAAAGTGAAAGTATTCATTTTCACTTCGACTGTTTTCTTCTTATGCCCACGGCCAAAACCCCCAACTTTCGTGCTCACGTTCTAGGAGGAGGTATTGCACACAAATCTTCAGCAAGAGTTACTATTTCTTTGCAAGGATGGCACCATGACAACAAAGAGGTGGGAGAGGTAAGTATTGTTTGTTCTTTGTTTTGAATTTCTTAGTTTTAGGTTGATTTTGTTAGTTTTAGGTTATATTTGATATATAAATTTTTGAATTTGTAGGAGATGCAAATGAACCTACAAACCCACAAAATCCTAAACAATAAAATCAACCTCAACAACAACCTCCTCCACCAATCCCTCAACACCCTCCTAGCACTCAACAAAATTTAATGAGTGAGATTGAGAACAAAAACAAACAAATTGAGGATTTTATTAGTAGGTTGAGTGATCCAAATGGTTCAACCATAGAAAGAATGACCCTCACAAATTCATTGAAAGATATGTTAAAAAATGTAGATTCAATTAGAAAACAAATAACTGGATGGCAAGATAGGAGGCAGGCGACTAAGGAATATTATGCAGATAAACTATCATATAAAAAAGTAAAGGATTTAAAAATTACAAAAGGTGATTTGTGCTCATTATTCACTGACCCATGCACAAATCAAAATATTAGCCTCAATGCGAAGAGGTTTCCTATTCATTGGTGCCACCACCAAGAGATTAGGAACCATTTTTATGATAGGTGGTACATGGTCTTTGATGACCGACTATGGAAAAATTGTGAAGTCCCCGAGTATTTTCTTAGGAAACTATACAGTGAGTTCATATTGAACAAAATCCCAAATTATTTTGATATGAGGGACTTTTAGGGGAGAGGTGGGGGGTCGTCTTAGGATAGGCCCGATGACAACTAGATCCTACGCGGCAAGGGAGATGAGCTCTTGCTAGGCCGCCTCATGAGCAGGTTGTTATTCTTGTCGTCATGAAGGAGAGTGCTAATGTAGAGACATTGTAGGTGATCAGCACTTTGACCTAGAGTGTCATCCATCATACTAGCCCTATTCTTTAGTGCCATCCAGGGGAGTCTTCGAGTGGTGGCCTTCGAACCCATGTGTGTCAATCTTGTGGGGCGACTTGTTCATATGACCCCACCAGCACTCAGGAGGTTGTTGTGGAGGATTTGTATGGAGCTACGGAGATGGAGAGGGTGAATGACATTTTTCATGATGTGTATGGCATTGATACTCATGTAAAAGTTAGCATGTTCATTGAATTTAATTTATTAAATTTTGATTTTGAAATGCAAGATTAACTAATTTAGTTTTATGATTTTAATAAAATTGCAGAGTCACAGTGTTGAGACTAGATACACCAGCCCGCCACCTACTTATTTCTATAGTACACCTATTGGCAGGGTATGTAACTAGTAAACAATTATAAATTTATTACATGTTAATAGCATTGTTTTATGAATGGTATTTTAATATGTGATTTTGGATGTTGAACAAGGTAATATTGGAATTTTCAAGGGAACACCTCCCAGTTCCAGTGGATTTACTCAAACCTTCAAGTAGGTAATAGAATAAAGATTTTAACTAATGAATTTTACTTAATAGATTTGTGTAGTTTATATTCATATGGTTGGTTACATTGCATTGCACATCATTCAAACTCAAAGAATTACTTCGCATTCCATAACTAATAACTAGATGTTGATAGATGAAAAAATTTCAACTACAATATAGTTGTTTAGAAAGTCAACATAAGCAGTGATGCAATTTCTTCACATGGAGGCATGTGCTTGCAAAGGTGCACCTTCATGACAAACTATGGATGCTTGGAAAAAATCTGTGAAACCATAACAGTAAGCAATAGCATAGACAAGGTCGTTAGTAGTCTCAAAAAATGCCTCAAAGAAATGTGGTCTCATGGTGATGGAATTCCATTACATCACCATTAGACCACATTTCTTTGAGGCATTTCTTCAAAATGCTCACCACCTTTTCTATGATACCACATTTTTTATACATGTGCACCAAAGAATTTTATCAAACTACTTGTGCTTCCTTGCTACTGTGGCTAAAAGCCTAAAATAGGTGCTTTTCAACAAACTATGGATGCTTGGAAAAATATCTATCAAAGCATAATAGTAAGCAATAATACCATAGAGAAGGCAATGAAATTTTTGAAAAAATTCGTGAAAGAAATGTGTTCTTATGGTGATGGAATGCCATGACGTGCATTTGTTTGTAATGGAATTCCATCACCATGAGACCCCATTTCTTTGGAGGCATTTTTTAAAACAGTTCACTACCTTCTCTATGCCACCACAGTTATCGTACATGTCTACGAAAGCATTTAATCAAATGATTCAACGGCTTGCTGCTATGGGTAAAATCCTAAAAACACGTCCTTTCGAACAAGATATGGATAGGGAAAATAGTAAGCATGATAATCAGAAATATATAGTTTAATAAGTACTAAAAATTTTGTTCATTAAATCTCATACACTATAAGTCATGACATGGATTGCTATTGTAACTTTTTTGTGATTAAATAATTTGTTGTTTTATTTTCAAATGTTGGTTGTGGAAACACCTCCAAATGTTACGAGGGAAATGGATATCAGTGTTTCATCTGCTATACAATCCTCGATGGCTCTGATAGGGGAGGTATGAGGAAAATTACTAAATTTCAATTTACATTCATTGTTATAGATATTAATTTGAGTGAAAAATCAAACCGAATTATTGATTCGTAGTCTAATTTCTATTTGGATGGTTTATATATGGCTTGAGCACTCCTCAACATCGGTGTGCGAATATTTCCCTTGTGGAGAGTGATCGTGAGATGGTCGTAAGTGATTATTTTTTTAAATATATCATTTTTTATTATGTAATTTCTATATATTAATGTCTTTAGTTTTTATTGTAATAATTAAAACTTCACCAAGAACTTAATAGTAGTAGGAGGAGCAGTAGGAGCACTCCTCGAGTGCAACAGAAATGAGTGATAGACCTATCGCCATCCAATCGACTAGTAAAGGGGAAGAGTTTATTTCGAGAGCCTGGAGAGCAATGAATTTTGATCCCCAAGCCCTTTTTTGTATGCCTACATGGCATTTTTATACATATTTTGTATTGGATATATTTGACATTGTATGCCTATATGGAATTCTCGTAAGCCTATATGGCTACTTTGTACCTATATTTTATACTTATATCGACATATATTGATGTATGCGTACATGGCTATTTGGTTAATACAAATATTTTTTATTGATGGTGTCCATATTTGAATGTTATAAATTCATGGTTCAATAGATATGAGTTACGTGTATTCAAGTGTATACTTTACAAAATACGTGTATATTTTGTGACTTACATGTGTTCCAATGTATACTTTGCAACTTACGTATTTTCATGTGTATACCTTGTATTTGTGCATATACTTTGTATTAAGTTGTGTATACTATGTATTTGTGTGTATACTTCAAGGCATACGTGTTTGTGACTACTTGTGCTTCCCTTATTCACATGTACATGCTTGACTTATTCATGTGTATACTTATTAATTGGTTAGCCATAGCATTGATCATTGCTATCCTTTATGGTTTTTCTTGAATAAATTAATTGATTGATGGTAAACAAGTTTATCTAAAATCAAAAAACAAGTTTTCAATTGGTATTCTATGAAATGATTGATAAAAATATTCCAATATATTTAATCCTTTGATTGGAACAACTCAATTAAGCAAAGGATACATAAGAATTTTCCTTTTAGATTAGCAATACATGGAAGTTTCAAAAATTATCCTTGATATTACAAAAAGATATGTGTTTATACACTTCAATTGTGCACTCTAGTTCTTTGAAAGAAAAATCTACCTATGCCATTGTTACACTGCACAGGTAACCAGATTTTGTATTGTGGAGCTATATTAAGCTACTACTCTCAAGACCAATGTAACAATGATACAAAATAATGTTTGAGACTGCAAGAAGACATCAAAATGGCTAGTGTACTAAACAAATTCTTATGATTTATGAAGAATGATGATAACTCTACTTAGTTGGCTTATTTTTTCAAAATCATACAAATTGAACCCTAACATCAATAGACTATGTATATCAAGCTACCACAATTCAAGTTTCAATGATGAATATTTATCATACATGTTTTAAATGACATTCAAATTTATGGTGGTTTTGTTGTTTATATGATGTTATGTGATATTCTAATCCTAATGCATGCTTATAGGCTGCATAAATATTTATATTTTGCTTTTACATGATTTTTGTACCAACGAACCCAAAACAAACCAAACCCCCCTCCAAAAAAATTTGGCCTAACTGGTGAACTGAACCCCCAAACCCAAACCCAAACCTCAAAACCTATTCCAACACTCTTCATTCTTCCTACACAAACTTAATTGACCACCAAATTATGCTTCCTCTTGACTTTATCCACTTTTACTCCTTCAAACATCTCTTTTTCATTCAAAACCCCTATTTTCCCAACTAGGGCATCATACCATAACATACTTTTGACCTCCCTTGTCCTTGCAAACCTTTTGAACACATCAAACTCCACAACCTCACCCTATTTACAACCTATTTTAACTTATTTTCAAGCAATTTTTTCTTTTCACCTCTTCTAGCCTTGCTTTTAAGGGGCCTCAATTTTGAATTTTGAACAGAGGTATTATAGTAATCTCTTCCAATTCCTTTACCAATGCTATTTTCTTATTCCTACCCCCTATCCTATTTACATCAAGCCCATATCACCAAGACAGCCTAAACAATAGGTGGAATGGCCTATTTCAACATATTACACTCGAACCCTTAAAGTATAGATCCAGTTGAACGTAGCTCAGAACGATTCTATGTGTTTGAGTGAAAAAGAGGGCCATTCCTAGCATAAACATACATATTTGAATGCATTTGAATAGTCTGTTTGGTCACACGAGTTGCAGAACGAAAGTTGCACTAGTTTGCAACTTTCCACTGCTTGCATTTGACACTTTTTCTATCAACTGAAAACTAGACACCAAGGGAAAACCATTCTAAGATAACAAAAAATGAGAGAGGTTATTGTAGAGGGGTAGAACATGATCCCATAGGATCAGATGGGAAGTTTCTAAGTGTCACAGTATATGAGTAACAACATGCTAGATTTTGCAGCCATTTTGTACTTTGGACCCTTAAGGGATTGATCCAGTTGAACGTAGCTCAAAGAAATTCCATGTGTTTGGGTGTGAAAGAGGACCATTCCTAGAATAAAATACCTATTTGGATGTGTTGGAACAATTCATTTGGTCACACAAGTTGTATAATAAAAGTTGCACCACTTTGCAACTTTCCACTACTTGCATTTGACACTTTTTCCATCAACTAAAAATTGGACACCACAAAAAAACCAATAAAAAAAATTGAGAGAGGTTATTGTAGAGGGGCCCAACATGAACCCATAAAATTAGATGAGAATTTTCTAAGTGTCACGGTATCTGAGTAACAACTTGCTGAAGTTTGCAGCCCTTTTGCACTTTAGACCCTTAAGGGATTGATCCAGTTGAACGTAGCTTGGAGCGATTCCGCATGTTTTGGTGTGAAAGAGGACCATTTCTAACATAATAATACTTATTTAGATGTGTTGTAATAGTTTTTTTGGTCACACAAGTTGCAGAACGAAAGTTGCACCACTTTGCAACTTTCCACCGCTTCCATTTGACACTTTTTCCTTCAACTGAAAACTGGACACCATAGGAAAACCACTCTGAGATAACAAAAAACTAAGAGAGGTTATTGTAGAGGGGAAAAATTTGATCCCATAAGATCAGACGAGAAGTTTCTAAGCATCACGGTATCTGAGTAACAACATGTTGAAGTTTGTAGCAATTTTGCACTTTGGGCCCTTAAGGGATCGATCCGGTTCAATGTAGCGCAGAGCGATTCCACATGTTTGGGTGTGAAATAGGACCATTCCTAGTGTAAAAATACATATTTGAATTTTTTGGAATAGTTTGTTTGGTCACACGACTTGCAAAATGAAAGTTGTACCACTTTGCAACTTTCCACCACTTGCATTTGACACTTTTTTCATCAACTGAAAATTGGACACCATCGGAAAACCACTCTAAGATAATAAAAAATGAGAGAGGTTATTATAGAGGGGACCAATAAGATCTCATAGGATTAGACGAGAAGTTTCTAAGTGTCATGGTATCTTAGTAACGGCATGCTAAAGTTTGCAGGCATTTTGCACTTTGAACCCTTAAGGAATCGATCTGGTTGAACATAGCTCAAAGTGATTCCATGTGTTTGGGTGTAAAAGAGGACCATGCCTAGCATAAACATACCTATTTGACTGTATTCGAATAGTTCATTTGGTCACACGAGTTGCAAAATGAAAGTTGCAACACTTTGCAACTTTCCACTACTTGCATTTGACACTTTTTCCATCAACTAAAAACTGGACACCATAGGAAAACCAATTCGAGATAACAAAAACTGAGAGAGGTTATTACAGAGGGGCCTAACAAAATCCCATAGGATTAGACAAGAAGTTTCTAAGCATCACAGTATCCAAGTAATAACATGCTAAAGTTTGAACCATTTTGTAATTTGGACCCTTAAGGGATTGATCTGGTTGAACATAGCTCGGAGTGATTCCATGTGTTTGGGTGTGAAAGAGGACCATGCCTAGCATAAAAATACCTATTCAAATGGATTGGAATAGTTCGTTTGGTCACACAAGTTGCAAAATGAAAGTTGCACCACTTTGCAACTTTCCACTACTTCCATTTGACACTTTTTCCATCAACTAAAAACTGGACACCACAAGAAAATCACTCTGAGATAACAAAAATTGAGAGAGGTTATTGTATATGGGCCCAATTTGATCCATAAGATCAAACGAGAAGTTTCTAAGCATCACGGTATCTGAGTAACAGCATGTTGAAGTTTGCAGCCATTTTGCACTTTGGACCCTTAACGAATCGATCCAGTTGAACGTAGCTTGGAGCGATTCTATGTGTTTGGGTACAAAAGAGGACCATGCCTAGCATAAAAATACCTATTCGATCACATTGGAACAGTTCGTTTGGTCACACGAGTTACAGAACGAAAGTTGCACCACTTTGCAACTTTCCACTACTTGCATTTGACACTTTTTCCATCAACTAAAAATTGGACACCACGGGAAAACCACTCTGAGATAAGAAAAAATAAAAAATGAGAGAGGTTATTGTAGAAAGGCCCAAAACAATCTCATAGGATTAGATTAGAAGTTTCTAACTATCACGGTATCTGAGTAACAACATGCTAAAGTTTGCAACCATTTTGCACTTTGGACCCTTAAGGAATCGATCTGATTGAACATAGCTCGGAATGATTCCGCATGTTTGGGTTCAAAAGAGGACCATTCCTAGTGTAAAAATACCTATTCGGATGCATTGGAATAGTTTGTTTGGTCACACGAGTTGCAGAACAAAAGTTGCACCACTTTGCAACTTTCCACTACTTACATTTGACACTTTTTCCATTAACTGAAAACTAGACACCACAGGAAAACCACTCTGAGGTAACAAAAACTGAGAGAGTTTATTGTATAGGGGTCTAACACAATCCCATAGGATTAGATGAGAAGTTTCTAAGCATCACAGTATCTGAGTAACATCATTATGAAGTTTTTCAGTCATTTTGCACTTTGGACCCTTAAGAGATCAATCTAGTTGAACGTAGCTCAGAGCGATTCCACATGTTTGGGTGTTAAATAGGACCATTCCTAGCATAAACATACCTATTTGGACACATTGGAATAGTTCGTTTGTTCACACGAGTTGCAGAATGAAATTTGCACCACTTTGCAACTTTCCACTACTTTCATTTGACACTTTTTTCATCAACTAAAAACTGGACACCATAGGAAAACCACTCCGAGATAACAAAAACCAAGAGAGGTTATTGTAAAGGGTCCCAACATAATCTCATATGATTAGATGAGAAGTTTCTAAGCATCATAGTATCCGAGTAGCAGCATGTTGAAGTCTGTAGCCATTTTGCACTCTGGACCCTTAATAGATCGATCTAGTTGAAAGTAGCTTAGAGCGATTCCGCATGTTTGGGTGTGAAAGAGGACCATTACTAGTGTAAAAATACCTATTCAGATGCGTTAGAACAATATGTTTGGTCACACGAGTTGCAGTACGAAAGTTGCACCACTTTGCAACTTTCCACTGCTTGCATTTGACACTTTTTCCATCAACTGAAAACTAGAAACCATGGGAAAACCACTTCGAGATAACAAAAACCAAGAGAGTGTATTGTATATGGCCCCAATGTGATCACATAGGTTCAGACGAAGATTCTGTAAGAACCATGGTATTCGAGTAATACCCCGTCAAAGATTGCTACCCTTTTGCACTTTGGGATTTGATGTTTCATTGAACTATATGGTTCCGTACAGGGTGATTGTGCTCTCTTTTTGATGGAATTCGGTGGGAAGAATACTTAACTCCATTTTAGTTTTGGTTTGGTTGGATTTCAAGTGATTTTTTGTAGTTTAGAAGCCAATTACTGAGGGTCGGTTTGTATACCCTGTTTTAAGGGTTTTCAGTGCATTAAAATGTCATATTAATCCTTTCACCCACTGTATGCTTCTATAACTCAATGGAAAGGCTTAGTTATGGTTATAAAACATGTGTGAAAAATTTTGTACGCAAGGGAGGAAAATAGAGGGTTTTTAGGTGATGCCCTAGATGTCAAATGGTGCATTTTTTAGTGGAAAATGGTGGTTTATTACTAGGGTTTGAAGAAATATTTGGGGGAAGTGATATCTCTTAAACTTTTAAGCTTGAGCAGAACTTTTTGAAGGTGTTTTAGGCTTTGGTTGGCTATGGGAAGGTTTCAATTATGTGTTTTCAATAAACCCTTATGCTTCTATATCTCAATGGAAAGGCTTAGTTATGGTTATAAAACATGTGTGAAAATTTTTGTATGCAAGGGAGGCAAATAGAGGGTTTTTAGGTGATGCCCTAGATGTCAAATGGTGCATTTTTTAGTGGAAAATGGTGGTTTGTTACTAGGGTTTGAAGAAATCTTTGGGGGCAATGATATCTCTTAAACTTTTAAGCTTGTGCAAAACTTTTTGAAGGTGTTTTAGGCTTTGGTTGGCTATGGGAAGGTTTCAAGTATGTGTTTTCAATAAACCCTTACTAACTTATATTCTCCAAATCTCATCCAATGGCCAACCAAACATTAATCAAGCTTTAACACAAGCCCCAAGACAAATTCCCAAGAGATCATACCATGTTTCTTTGTACCATCATTAAGATCCAATAGACCACCTTGCATAAAGGCTACTAAATTAGTCCTATTTACAAAGAGACGACCTTTTAAACACTAGATCTTCACTTAAACTCCTTAAACAGTAGTATGTTATGTGTCAAAACCTCCAATTCCATTATTTTTTTCTAGGTCCAAGACCTCTAGACCCCTAATACACCAAACCCTCTATTTTAAGCAAAATACTTGGGGTTTTAATGAAACTCCTATCTCCCGTACCTGCCATACCCAAAAAAAGCACCAAAGACACTTACCTGACCTTGCACATGGTGAATAATACATTACATGGATAGTCCTTCCCACATTTTTTCAAAACACCACTTGAAACCCTCATTTTCATCATGAAAATACCCTGCTGCAACCCTAGAACATCATCCCAAACACCCAACCTTGACTCCACAACATTTTAAATAGGTTAGGCATGTGTTTTACAAGTTAGAGGACCCATTCCATAAGTTACAGTAGGCACAAAAAGTGGAATGGGTCGAATTACATCATGAAACCCTTCAATCCAAGAACACTATGAAAGTAGGTAGGAGCAGTAAAAACAAGATAACTTTCACTATACAAAGAGTTAAAACCTCTAAATAGGTGAAAATGAAAGCTAATTCATCAATATACAACATCCAATAGGTTTCAAATCATCTTAGTTCTTGTACAGGTTGTACAACAACAAGAAAAGTCATAAAACCAGTAAATTTCTAGAAAATAGCATTCTTCTTCATAAAAAATGGGTTACAAATCAATCAACAACCTCTCCTTCGAGGAATTGAAGGTTATTATACATTTTTACCATAGGAACAATAAAATTAGAGGCTTTGAAAGGAACTCCATGAAAACCAAGCTCTCTAAAAGGTATATCAAACTCTAGTTCAAAATCTTTTAGATGAGGCTGCTCCCATAACTCTCTTACTCACTTGACAAATCCTTGAAACTTTGTATTAATTTTATTTTTCATGTCCCTCTCTTGTTGTTCTTCCTCAATTTCATCATGATCATACATTGACCTTATTTCCCCTCCTAAAGTTTGGACCACATCCATTACCTCCACATAAAACTAGACATCCTTGGTCTTCTTGGTTCCCACACCTTGATATGGTTATGCAAATGAAAATGAAGCAAAGTAATCATCTCCTTCTTCATTGGCTATAAGAATGCATGCTTAATGTTTTGATACATGATATCAACTCTCTCTTCTTCTCTCATGGTTGAATATCGAAATCTAGTATCATGGGCCTCCAGAGCTCCAATCATCTTTCGTCCTCTTCCACCAAATGTTGGCCTGGTCCACACGTCTACCAGCCTAATTGGCTTTGTTTTTGAAAGCTAAAGTTTTGCCTGAGTCACCAATGTATCTCTCTTCCTTTTCAAACTCTTTCATTGCTACAAATCATCTCTAGGATTTAATCATCTGTACCGCATGGTTGATGTGCTTTGAATCCTTGCATCTAAAGGAAATTTCCTTTACATAAATATTACTAGGGAATTTCAATGTTGTCATTGTAGTTGGTATTAAAGCCAGTACCTACAACATGAAGAGTGATTTTGATTCCTCTTCTACATTAGAGGGTTCATATCCTTTATCTGACTCTTCTGAATTATCAGAACCTTCCATATTCAAAAATTCCCAACTAACATCTTCAATAAATTTATTTGGATCATTAGTAATAGTCTTCAAAATTGGCCGCTAGTACAAGTTCATTTTGATTTCATAATACTTTATAACCATGGAGTTCAACCATTCCTTGATACCATCAAGTGAAGATTGAGGAATGGCATCAATACAGAGTACATCCCGCTTAATGTCTTTGATAGCAATAGCCATATCAAATTCCTTTTGCCCAAGTCCTACTCTCTCAAGGTTAACAATCTCAATCTCACTAATAGCGATTACTAAGAAAGGTAATTCCACCAACTCTACCAAACAATTTACCATAGGAACAATAAAAGCAGAGGCTTTGAAAGGAACTCCATGGAAACCAAGCTCTCTAAATGGTATATCAAACTCTAGTTCAAAATCTTTTAGATGAGGCTACTCCCATAGCTCTCTTACTCGCTTGACAAATCCTTGAAACTATGTATTGATTTTACTTTTCATGTCCCTCTCTTGTTGTTTTTCCTTAATTTAATCAAGATCATACATTGACCTTCTTTCCCTTCCTAAATTTTGGACCACATCCATTACCTCCACATAAATTTGGACATCCTTGGTCTTCTTGGTTCCCACACCTTGATATGGTTATGCAAATGAAAATGAAGCAAAGTAATCATCTCCTTCTTCACTGGTTGGAAGAATGCATGCTTAATGTTTTGATACATGATATTAGCTCTCTCTTCTACTCTCATGGTTGAATACCAAAATCTAGTATGGTGGGCTGGTGTAGGAGCACCTAGGCTAAACCCCAATTTGGTTTGCTCAATTTTGGCTTGTGCCTGATTTTGGCCAAATCAGGGTGTTAATATGTTTGTGTGTTTGATTTGGACCTTATAAGGTCTTGGTGGAGTGTGATGAGTTAATCATTAGGATTAATATCATCTTAGTTATCATGTTGTTAAATGTTGTTACATTTAGCTTTGGACAACATGTGTTAGGATGTAATGCATTAAATGTGTGTTAATCACATCTACATTGTTAAAAGATGCTAAGGGACAGTTGGAGAAGTTGTTGGCTCGAGATCAAGGAAATGGAGGTCCTAAAATGAAGGATGATGGCAGAGTTGTGAGAATGTTGTAAGATTGCATGACTAATTTGTTAGGTTGCATGCAACATTGTTATAGTGGATTCCCTTGAAATCAAGGATATGGAGGCGAGCAATTTCCTTTGAATGTGGGAAAGGCATCAAAATAGTGTGATGGCTCGTAGAGAGCAAGTAGTTGTATTGTAAACAAGTTTTGTTGTGAAAGAATAGGAAGCATTGGCATAACTTCTGTATTTTCTGTGTTTTTCTGAAATTACCGTGTGTTTTGCAACAGAGCTATCATAGGCATTGAATACTCTAATTTAGCACTATATTTAAGTTATTAGAATAGATTTGATTCACTTTTCATTGTGTATTCAAGTTGAGTAGAGTAGAGTTATTGATTTGAATCCTTAGATTAGAATTTAGAGGGTTTGTAAATTCAGTTTTTGAGCAGTCAGTAAATAAATGGCTCCCCCATGAAATCTGACTGTGGAGTTTTCCTGAGTTTGGATGGAAATTATAGGGGAGCCACTACCTTGTATATATTTAATAGTAGGGAACTTAAAGAGCCAGGCAAGAATTTGTGAAATCAAACCCTAGGCGAGCTGTGTCTGCCCAGTTAGGACTTTGGTAGAGAAAAGTTGAGAACTTAGGCAGGAGAATAGACCACTATACAGAATCTGTATAGTTCCAGGTGGGGTAAGATAGGATCTTCACAATCCAAAAGGATTGAGACCTCCATCAATCCATTGGAGGTAGATTTGACTCAAAAACCAGTGAAACCCTAGAAAATAGGTAAATTAGCCCTCCTATCCAAGATTGTAGGAATCAATTGTACGGAACAGGAAGAGGTTTGAAACCAAGTGCAAGATTTAAAGCTCTAAAAAGGGTATCAAGAAATTAGATCTCTTTGATAGGTTGTTTGTCAAGTTTAAGAGCAAATAGCCAAAAACCAACTGGTAAAGGCTAGTAGAGAATTAGGCCTGTCCAAGGCAAATTCATGAAAGCGGGTGATTTGAAGTTTGAGCACCAAGCAAGATGCACCCATTTGGTGGCGAAATGCAAGAAACCAGTGTCTCTAGCTCCCCTGCAAGAAGTTCAAGCAAGATGGAGAATTTGGCATCTAGACCCTTCTAGGTGTTGAGAGAGAAGTTGCAAGTTCAAGAGGTGTTTGACCTCCAAGGTTAAAGCACAAGAATTGAAACTCTTGGAACAGAGTTGAAGCAAGGTTTAGTTAATGATCTAAGCCAAAACAGAGCCTAGAAAGTGTTAGGTTCATGGTGAAGGCAGAGTAAGGTCTTCTTGTTGTTAGGTGCAAGCAAACCTTGGAGTTTATCATACACCATGGGCCTCCTCAGTTCCAGTCATCTTTCTTCCTCTTCCACAAATGCTAGCCTGATCCACATGTCTGCCAGCCTAATTGACTTTTTTTTTAAAGATGAAGTTTCTCCTAAGTCACCAGTGTAGCTCTCTCTGCCTTTTAGACTCTTTCATTGCTAAAAATTGTCTATGGTATTTAATCATTTGTACCACATGGTTGATGTGCTTTGAATACTTGCATCTAAAGCAAATTTCATCAACATAAATACTGCTAGGGAATTTCAATGTTGCCTTTGTAGTTGGTATTAAATTCAGTACCTGCAACATTGAAAATTATCCTTATATAAGAATTCCCTCCATCTTGTTGGCTTGTAACACTCTTGATGGTGGCTACATGAAATCTGATTTTGATTCCTCTTCTACATCAGAGGATTCATATAGATGATATACTAATCTATAGCAGAACAAGAGAAGAGCACCTCCAACATATAGAGCTGATTTTCAGGAAGCTGCAGGAAGAGAAGCTGATGATCAATCTGGAAAAGTGTGAGTTCATCAAAACAGAGTTGGTGTACCTTGGATTTGTGCTATCACATGGCAACTTGAAGATGGACAGCTGTAAATTGGAAGCAATCCTCAATTGGCCCACTCCAAAGACAGCAATAGAGGTAAGAAGCTTCCATGGTCTTGCTCAGTATTATAGAAAATTCATAAGACAGTTTAGTGCTATTTGCGCTCCTATGTTGGATACCATTAAAGGAGGAATGAAAACCAAGTTTATATGGAATGAGCAAGCTAACAAGAGTTTTGAGTTGCTGAAGGAAAAGATAGCTACCCAACCTGTTTTGGTGTTGCCAAGCTTTGAGAAGCTATTCACCATTGAATGTGATGCAAGCAATGTAGCTATTGGAGCTGTACTCAGTCAAGAGGGCAGACCAGTGGCTTTTCATTCAGAGAAGTTAAGTGAAGCCAAGAATAAGTATTCTTCTTATGACCTTGAAATGTATGCATTGCTTCAAGCTTTAAGGAAGTGGAGGCATTACTTGCTTCCCAAGGAATTTATTGTGTATTCAGACAACCAAGCACTCAGTTTCCTGAATTCTCAAGAGAAGTTGAGTCACAAGCACATGAAATGGGTGGAGTATTTGCAAGCTTACACCTTCAATATCAAGCATAAGAAAGGAGCTCTCAACAAAGTGGTCGATGCATTGAGCAGAAGAATCCTCACAATTCAGGAAATTCAGTTGAAGAGCATGGGAATAGATCACTTCAAAGATCTATATGCAGATGATGAAGACTTTGCAGATATTTATAAGGTATGTGTTGAATACAAGAATCATTTCCATAGAAAATATGTTGAATATACCTTGCAAAGTGATTTATTGTTTAAAGGGAATCAGCTTTGTGTTCCTAGAGGTTCTATTAGGGAGAACTTAATACAAGAAAAGCATAATGGTGCATTGAGTGGTCATTTTGGGATCACCAAAACTCAATAGCTTGTTCAAAGGTTTTATTATTGGCCAAGGATGAACTTAGATATCAGGAAGTATGTGGAGAGTTGTGTAGTGTGTCAAAAAGAAAAAGGCACTTCTTCAAATGCAGGCCTATACCAGCCACTGCCTATCCCTTCTAGGCCATGGGAATGCTTGAGCATGGACTTTGTAGTTGGTTTACCCAAGACAAAGCAAGGTATGGACAGTGTTTATGTTGTTGTAGATAGATTCAGAAAAATGGCTCACTTTGTGCCATGTAAGACAACTAATGATGCCAGTCAAATAGCCTCTCTTTTCTTTAAGGAGATAGTAAGGATTCATGGCTTACCAATCAGCATTGTATCAGACAGAGATGCTAAGTTTATGAGTCATTTTTGGAAGACTCTTTGGCAAAGAATGGGCACCAATTTGTCCTTTGGATCTGCATACCATCCTCAAACTGATGGTTAGACTGAAGTTGTGAATAGGACACTTGGAAACCTCTTGAGATGCTTGACCAAGGAGTATGGTCAACAATGGGATCAGATTATTGGGCAAGCTGAATATGCCTATAATGATACAGTGAATAGATCCACAGGGAAGAGCCCCTTTGAAATTGTCTATGGACTGCACCCTAGAGGTGTTTATGAGCTAAGAGAGTTGAAAGATGGAGTCAAGGGAAGTGGATATGTTGATGATTTTGCTTGTGCAATGCAGGAGATTCATGAGACAGTCAGAAAAACCTTGGCAAAAAATACTATGAAACATAAGGTTAAGGTGGATGAGCATAGGAAAGAGGTCCAATTCAATGTTGGAGATCTAGTAATGGTGCATTTGAACAAGGCTAGACTGCAAAAAGGTGTTCCTCATAAGTTACAAATGAAGAGGATAGGTCCCTGTCCTATCTTGGAGAAGTATGGAAGCAATGCTTGCAAGGTGCAATTGCTAGATGACAGTGGATTGTCCCCTGTTTTTAATGTTGCAGATCTGGTACACTACAAAGGACCACCAATAAACATGGATCAGACCATCCATGAAGTCACCAAAGATGTTGAAGAACTCAAACTTCCCCTTGCTAAAGTCAAACAAGTTGATAAGATCTTGGATACCAGGGTCTACAAAAGAACAAGAACCAAGGAGTACAAAGAATACCTGATCCAAAGACAAGGACAACCTGGCAGTATGGGTCAAGGAGGCAGAGTTTAAGAAGTTGGGAATTGATCCTAACTCGCTCAATCCAAGGGTGGATTGAAATTTTCTATTTTGGGGAGGATGGTGCAGGAGTACCTAGGCTAAACCCCAATTTAGTTTGCTCAATTTTGGCTTGTACCTGATTTTGGCCAAATCAGGGTGTTAATATGTTTGTGTGTTTGATTTGGACCTTAGAAGGTCTTGGTGGAGTGTGATGAGTTAATCATTAGGATTAATATCATCTTAGTTATTATGTTGTTAAATGTTGTTACATTTAGCTTTGGACAGCATGTGTTAGGATGTAATGCATTAAATGTGTGTTAATCACATCTACATTGTTAAAAGATGCTAAGGGACAGTTGGAGAAGTTTTTGGCTCAAGATCAAGGAGATGGAGGTCCTAAAATGAAGGATGATGGCAGAGTTGTGAGAATGTTGTAAGATTGCATGACTAATTTGTTAGGTTGCATGCAACATTGTTATAGTGGATTCCCTTGAAATCAGGGATATGGAGGCGAGCAATTTCCTTTGAATGTGGGAAAGGCATCAAAATAGTGTGATGGCTCATAGAGAACAAGTAGTTGTATTGTAAACAAGTTTTGTTGTGAAAGAATAGGAAGCATTGGCAGAAGTTCTGTATTTTCTGTGTTTTTCTGAAATTCCTGTGTGTTTTGCAACAGAGCTATCATAGGCGTTGAATACTCTGATTTAGCACTATATTTAAGTTATTAGAATAGATTTGATTCACTTTTCATTGTGTATTCAAGTTGAGTAGAGTAGAGTTATTGATTTGAATCCTTAGATTAGAATTTAGAGGGTTTGTAAATTCAGTTTTTGAGCAGTCAGTAAATAAATGGCTCCCCCATGAAATATGACCGTGGAGTTTTCCTGAGTTTGGATGGAAATGATAGGGGAGCCACTACCTTGTATATATTTAATAGTAGGGAACTTAAAGAGCCAGGCAAGAATTTGTGAAATCAAACCCTAGGCGAGCTGTGTCTACCCGGTTAGGACTTTGGTAGAGAAAAGTTGAGAACTTAGGCAGGGGAATAGACCACTGTACGGAATCCATATAGTTCCAGGTGGGGTAAGATAGGATATTCACAGTCCAAAAGGATTGAGACCTCCATCAATCCATTGGAGGTAGATTTGACTCAAAAACCAGTGAAACCCTAGAAAATAGGTAAATTAGCCCTCCTGTCCAAGATTGTAGGAATCAACTATACGGAACAGGTAGAGGTTTGAAAACAAGTGCAAGATTTAAAGCTCTAAAAAGGGTATCAGGAAATCAGATCTCTTTGATAGGTTGTTTGTCAAGTTTAAGAGCAAATAGCCAAAAACCGACTGGTAAAGGCTAGTAGAGAATTAGGCCTGTCCAAGGCAAATTCATGAAAGCGGGTGATTTGAAGTTTGAGCACCAAGTAAGATGCACCCATTTGGTGGTGAAATGCAAGAAACCAGTGTCTCTAGCTCCCCTGCAAGAAGTTCAAGCAAGATGGAGAATTTGGCATCTAGACCCTTCTAGGTGTTGAGAGAGAAGTTGCAAGTTCAACAGGTGTTTGTCCTCCAAGGTTAAAGCACAAGAATTGAAACTCTTGGAACAGAGATGAAGCAAGGTTTAGTTAATGATCTAAGCCAAAATAGAGCCTAGAAAGTGTTAGGTTCATGGTGAAGGTAGAGTAAGGTCTTCTTGTTGTTAGGTGCAAGCAAACCTTGGATTTTATCATACACCATGGGCCTCCTGAGTTCCAGTCATCTTTCTTCCTCTTCCACAAATGCTAGCCCGATCCACACGTCTGCCAGCCTAATTGACTTTTTTTTTTAAAGCTGAAGTTTCTCCTAAGTCACCAGTGTAGCTCTCTCTACCTTTTAGACTCTTTCATTGCTAAAAATTGTCTATGGGATTTAATCATTTGTACCACATGGTTGATGTGCTTTGAATCCTTGCATCTAAAGCAAATTTCATCAACATAAATACTGCTAGGGAATTTCAATGTTGCCTTTGTAGTTGGTATTAAAGTCAGTACCTGCAACATTGAAAATTATCCTTATATAAGAATTCCCTCCATCTTGTTGGCTTGTAACACTCTTGATGGTGGCTACATGAAATCTGATTTTGATTCCTCTTCTACATCAGAGGAATTTACTAAGTAGATGAATTTAAGATAAATTAATCAAATAAGTCGTATTTAATTAATTAGATTCTCCAGACCATTTTTAGGTGTCTACATTTTGCCCCTCTTTGAAGTGATGTGCTTACGCATTGCTTCAAAGAATGATTTTGCCTCCCACCTTGATTGACTAAAAGTTTAAAATATGCCCCTAATTTTGCCCCGTGATGTTGAATTTTGAAATGATAGCGATATATGCCCCCACGGAGATAAATTGATGAATTTTGAAATTTTTATGATTTTTCAAAAATTTATGATGATTTGATGATTTGATGATGATTTGATGAAGAAACAATTTATCTCCCGACAAAATTGTCCAAAAATGCCCCTGTGATAGATAAGAATTAATTCCTCAAAAGGAAAAATAAATAAATCCCATGAAAATCCCACAAAAATAACCTATAAATGCTCAAAAAGTCATTTTCAAAAGTCATTTGTGCATTTGACTTTGACAATCTTGTGATAGAGACCCTTAGAGTGCTAGAGCTTTCAGGATGCCGATCCCTTACCATACCCACCGACTCGAGCGTGTGCGACGTCACCAACGTCCGGCCGACTATGGACCTCCGGTACGTACCCCAAATCCTCCTCGTGATTTGCACCCGTACTTTTTATGTCTTTTTGCATATTTTTTCTGTTTTAGCATGCGGAAGAAGCGGTTTATTGTGTCGGTAGACTGTTTTAGCGCGCCATAGTTTTAGCGCGCCCATTGAATTTTGTAGTGCGTCCATAGATTAGTGTAGTGCATCATAGTTTTAGCGCGCAGGGTTAAATCTGCAGCGCGTCAGTAGGATTTGATAGTGCGCCGGACTTTTTAGTGTGTTAGGTTGATTTTGTAGCGCGTCAATAAGATTTTGTAGCGCTTGGAGGTATAAATTGATGAAAAATTGTGCACTTTGATTTTTATTTCATTGATTGGTTGTTGATTCCATCTATTTTAGTTTGATTGTGACTGAATAAATGGTAAATGATCTTATGATGAGCGAGATCCATTGATTGATAATAATTACCCTCATGATAGGCGAGGAATAATTAAAATTTCTAAAGGAATGAACTCGATTGATAGATGAGGGTTCCTTGATAAATTGATAGTTTGATAGGTAAAGCACAATTTTTGAAAATTTGATGACCTGATGTTTGATATTCTGATTAAAATGTTCTTTGTGTATGATAACAGGAGCATTTAGATGTTATCCAGGTATGAGAGCAGTTTCCCTGGCCTTTTGATATGATACCGCGACTTTCACCAGATGAGAGACAGCATATTATTGATTGCAGTTTAGCGACATTACTGGATATGCCCCATATTAGACTTAATAGGGGTCTATTGACAACTTTAGCAGAGCGGTGGCATAGTGACCACAACACCTTCCACTTACCTACTGGCGAGATGACCGTGACGCCAGAGGATGTATGGCGTATTCTTCGCATTCCTTTTGTTGGGGAGATTGTCGTGCATGATTCAGAGGAGGCTGGTGGGGTAGAGTCTATGCGGAGAGTTTTTCAGGGTCCCCATATTACAGGAGAGTGGATTCCATGGGTAGAGATGCATGATTCATATGCTCCACTTCCTTCAGTTTCGGCCGGCTTTATTGGTGGATTCCTTTTACTTGATAAGAGGTCAAAGGGTCTATCTCTCGGATGGGTTTGGGTATTAGAGGGTCTGGTAGTACATAGGACGAGATATGCTTTCTCAGCTCTATCATGATTTACACTGGATTGTGTACCTTGGAGGCAACAGTTTATCGGTGGGTGCTACCCTTCTTCAGGTATGGGCATGGGAGCATATTGTTGTTACGCATCCCGTGCCGGTGTTATCGAGACCAGCGACGAGACCCTATGTGTTTCGTTACAGAGGCAGGCCTACCCAACATATGATGGGTAAGCTAGATTATTGGAGGCGGATTATTGATGATGTGGAGATAGTGACCTGGCGCCCCTTTTTAGACTGTGATGACTGGGATGATGATGATATTGAGCTAGGGTTCTTGGCCGATTCGATGTATTTGATCGGGAAGATCCCCAGGATCTTGGAGCGATTCCTATTTTGTCGCGTCTACAGGCAGTATGGTATTGTGCAGTGTATGCCACAGGGAGTAGTGCATTACGAATGACAGATAGATGTCAGTGATTGGGGTCCTAGTTTTCCTTATGGGGCACTTGTTGAGGGTTATCGTGCTCTATAGCCATCAGCATGGGATATGCGACGAGACATTGTCGAGGCACCTATTACTCCCGAGTACAGACAGTGTTTGGCTCTACACCCTCCTCCATGTATTACTATTCCAGATGAGCTAGTACCAGCACCAGTGGCAGCACCAGCACCAGCACCAGCACCAGCAGGGGGTGGTCAAGTTGGTCAGAGACAGGGGAGAGATGATGACAGTGAGAGTAGCAGTGATGATGACAGTGAGAGTGATGATAGCAGCGAGGAGAGCAGTGATGATGATGGCAGAGATGGGGAGAGACTGAGCATAGAAGGTACTACAGAGCCATTGACTAGTGCACCTCGTAAGAGGTAGGCTGTTGCTTCCTCGTCGATAGAGCGATCAGAGGTTGCAAGTTTACAGGTGCAGGTTCAGACCTTACAGGGATAGCTAGCACAGGTGCAGGGATTACTAGCATAGACACAGGCTTAGATGCAGGCACAGCTAGCTACTGCACAGACACAGATTACCTCTCTGATTGGTGAGAGAGATGAGGCCCTACAGGTAGCAGCGACAGCACAGGCTCAGCTAGCAGGTGTACGAGCACAGTTGACCACTGCCCAGGCATAGATCACAGCCTTGACTATAGAGCGAGACACTATCAGACAGGCAGCAGAGACAGCACAGGCTACTGCAGAGAGATTGCAGAGAGTGGCAGATGGGACCTCTGTGGCAGATTACATGCAAGAGGCCATGCGGGCAGGTGCTGAGATTGAGTTTTACAGGAGCCGCTATCATGAGCTTTTCCCCCCAGAGCAGAGAGTCAGTTATTCCCAGTCTCGCTCAGAGAGGACTCGTTCGAGGACAGTGAGCAGAGGTGTGACATAGCCTCTCCTGAGGGATCCGAGAGATCTAAGAGATCCTGGGACATCTGGTGGTGGTCTTGATACTGGCGCGAGACCTGCTCCTTCTGGTGCGAGTACCACTTGATATCAGTTTTGTACCCTTTGAGAGACATATATAGCCATTTTTGACATGATGTTATTTTCATCCTTTTCAGACTTCATTGTATACTTGACACTTGATGAGATATATATGTGCAGTGGTTCGATTGATCTATGATATGTTTTACATGATTTATGTGATGAATGCATTGATCTTATGATGTGTTCTACATGATTGATGTGATGGATGCATTTTAGTTTCTATGTTTGATGATGATTTATTTTACTAGCTTGTATGGATGCATTAATGATGATGTGATATGATATTGATAATGTATTTCTTTTCTTAATGAGATGCAATGTATGATAAATAAAATGTGATGTAATGTATGATGTACGAATGAAATGCAATGTATGATGTATCTATTGAATTGTAAATGAAATGATGTATAAATGAGATGTGATGAATGATGTATCTAATGAAATGTAATGATGTATAAATGAGATGTGATGAATGATGTATCTAATGAAATGTAAATGAAATGATGTATAAATGAGATGTGATGAATGATGTATCATAACGTGTATATGATGTCACGAAATGAGATTTTTATTGTGAAATTTATGATGAGATGAAGAAATGATTTTATATGCATGCCATTATGAAAATTTTGTGTGTCAAGTATACTCAATCCTTAATAAGAAAAGATAACATTATTTGCGAATGAATCTTTGTAGCTTGTGCAACCAGTACTCTGCAGATGTATTTTTATGAATGCAATCTATGTTTACCATGCAAACCTATTTTATCAATGCAAACCTAAGTGTCATTTCAATAATCTTTTTATTTTGCTTTGTATCATCACTGAGCTTTTAAAATGTTGAAAGCGAATACAAGCATCAATGATATGAGATAGACCAATGATGACTTGAGTATTTCTTTCATGACTTTTGATATTGCAAGCGAACACAAGCATCAAGGTATGAGATAGACCAATGATGACCTGAGCATTTCTTGCGTAAACAGACAAGAATTAATCATTTTCTTAAGTGAATCGGAATGTCATCCATGATACTTGGTAGAGCACTTCCTGTGACAATTCACAAAATAATAATGATTAACTCACAAACACTAAACAAAGAAAAGTACCATTCTTCTTCCTTGCTTCTCTAGTTCAATACATCATCGAGTAGCTCCAAAGAAGAAAAAAATAAAAAAGCACAACAATTCAAATTCTACTTAATTTATTTTCAAATCATTATTCAGATTAGATCATCGATGTTTTGAAGTGTGTGTGTGGATGTTTGCATGATATTCTTAGATGTTCAACCAAATGATGTAACCTAAAGACCTATCCTAGGGGTCTCGGGGACTGATCAAAGATTAGTCTTGCCTACGTTATACACACAGAGACCACATAGTTCAACTAACACAGACTCCACTTTTAATGGATGTAGACTCTATTTTTGTGTTTTCAATTTTATGAATGTTTTTGCATGGATTTTCTGATTTTCTGATGTGTTTGTATTTTGATTTTCTGATGTTTTTGGATTTTGATGGATTTTCTGATGTTTTTGGATTTTGATGGATTTTCTGATGTTTTTGGATTTTGATGGATTTTCTGATGTTTTTTTGGATTTTTTCAAGTATTGTCACTTGGTGTTGTTATGTTTGATTGCCTTTCCATTTAAGCTAAAAGTCCATTGTACCAAATAACACTAGGATGTTGCCCCCAAGCTAGGGTAAAACATGATATCTCTGCTATGATATGGATAGTGATAATGATTATCTCAAATGATGGATGGAAATTATCCGAAAGGAAACAATCGTGACAAAACTGTATCTAAATAGATAGAAGAGCTGGTGAAAATCACAAGTAGCGCCTGTTTGCTAGGTTTTCATCACTTGTTTTTATTGTCCTCTTTCTTTTTCTTTTGTATTTTTCTTTTTTTTTTCCTGTTTTTCCGTCATCATGATGCTTGTTTGCCAGGTTTTCATCAAGACAACTTTATTGACCGTGCACTAGGTATCTTCAAGTGTAGAATCGCCTAAGATGAATGTTGTTCATGGGTTCCTCCAACATGTCTCCTTCTGGTGTAGACAGCCGGTATGCTCCTGATCCATAAACTGAGATAATGACATAAGGCCCTATCCAGTTAGGTTCAAACTTTCCTTTCTTTTCTCTGTCTGCTTGATTTCTAGGGTTTTCCCATAAGACCAAGTCTCCAATCTGGAAGACTCTAGGCTTAACCCTATGATTATAGTTCCTAGAAATTCTTTGTTGATAGGCTGTCAAATGATTGACAGCTTGTTGTCGGCGTTCATCAAGTAGCTCTAATTCTTGAAGTCTAGAGATCCTATAATCTTCATCTGAAATGAGTCCCTTTAGTGAAACTCAAAGGGATGGAATTTCTACCTCGATAGGTAATATTGATTCTGATCCATAGACAAGAGCATATGGTGTAGCTCCTGTTGGTGTTCTGATGCTAGTCCTGTAAGCCCAAAGAGCAGGGTTAAGCTGAACGTGCCAATCATGCCCTACCTCATTTACAGTCTTCTTGAGAATCTTTAGGATTGTTTTGTTTGAAGCTTCTGCTTGTCCATTACCTTGAGGGTAATAAGGGGTTGAAAAGCGATGTTGGATGTGGAACTTTTCACATAGCTCTTGGACGTCTTGGTTCTTGAAAGGCCTGCCATTATCTGTGATGATTGAATGGGGTATCCCATATCTACAAATGAATAATTAAGTATGAAAGATGATATTTGCTTCCCAGTGATTGTGGTTAAGGGAACTGCCTCCACCCATTTTGTAAAATATTTTGTTGCTGTGATAATGAACTTGTGTCCATTAGATGAAGATGGGTTAATTTTCCCTACCAGGTCTAATCCCCACTGACAGAAAGGCCATGTAGTTGTGAATGGATGTAGCTCCTGTTCCGGTGCATGTATAACATTGCCATGAATCTGGCATTTTGGACATCTCTTGACAAACTTATAAGATTCTTGCTCCATGTGTAGCCAGTAATACCCCAAACGAAGGAGTTTCTTGGCTAAAGATAATCCACTTGAATGTGTACCAAAAATTCCTTCATGGACCTCATGTAAAGCAGAAGCGGATTCATTATGTTCTAAACAATGCAAAAGAGTACCACCTAGGCCTCGACGGTAAAGGGTGTCAGCAATAATGGTATGTTTGGCGGATTGGCGTATGAAGTTGCACTTTTGGTTGCAAGAAAGATCTGGCAGTAAGATATTATCTTTTAGATAAGTATAAATGTCTTCATAAATGGAAGATTGGGCACTATCCAAAAGGATTATGGTTTGGGATTTGGGATTTGCGTATGCAGGATTTGACACTTGTTCTACAATAAATCGATAACGATCTTGCGTTTCAGGCATTTTTAGAAGAGATGCTATTATGGCCATGGCATCTGCTACTTTGTTCTCTGATCTTGGTATCTGCTCAAATTTGATTTCTATGAAGTCTTTCTTTAGATCATCTACCAGTCTCTTGTATAAAATCAGTGTGTCATCCTTAGTTTGGTAATCATTGTTGACTTGATAGATGATTAACTGGGAGTCTCCATACACCTGTAGTTCTGTGATTTTCCAGTCAATAGCCACTTTGATTCCAAGGATCAAAGCTTCATATTCTACCACATTGTTAGTGCAACGGAAGGTAAGCCTATAAGATTGTGGAATTGTGTGCCCAAGAGGTGTGACAAATAAAATTCCCGCCCCTAATCCATGTTGTGTGTAGGATCCATCAAAGTAGAGTTGCCATGGTTGTGTTGTAATGTTGAGGATATTTGCATCAGGAAATTCCATGGTCATAGGATGACAGTCTGATAATGGAGCTTCTACTAATTGGTCAGTGATGATTTGTCCTTTGATAGCTCGCCATTCAACATACTAAATGTCAAACTCACTGAGGAGCATGACCTACTTTGCCAACCTTCCTGTTAAAGTTGCTTTGCTCAATAAATACTTGAGAGGATCAATTTTTGCAACGAGTTTGATAGTGTGAGTGAGCATATAGTGTCGCAATTTTTGTGTTGCAAATACTACTACTAAGCATGATTTTTCAATGAAGGTGTAGTTTACTTCATGTCCATTGAGTGTCCTGCTGATATAGTATATAGCATGTTCCTTTCCTTCTCTGTCCTCTTGTGCTAGCAAGGCTCCCAAAGAGATATTTGTTGTTGCGATATATAGCAACAATGGCTTGTCTTCACTAGGTGGCACCAAGATCGGTGGTGTAATCAAATAATGCTTGATTTGATTGAAAGTACTCTCACACTGTTCATCCCATTTAAAAGACACATTTTTATGCAAAAGATGGTTGAATGGATGACACCGATCTGCTAGTTGAGAGATGAATCTTCTGATGGACTGTAGTCGGCCTTGTAGAGATCTTAATGTACTGATATTCTTAGGAGGTGGCATTTCCATAATGGCTTTAGCTTTTGCTGGATCTACTTCAATTCCTTTTGTAGAAACTATGTATCCAAGGAGTTTTGTTGATGTTACTCCAAAGGCACATTTCTTGGGATTTAATCTGACTTTAAATTTCTCCAACCTGTCAAATATTTTGCCTAGTATCTCAAGATGTCCTTCTCTGGTGTAAGATTTGGCTAAGATGTCGTCCACATAGTCCTCCATGAAGGTGTGCATCATGTCATGGAAGATTGTTGTCATAGCTCGCTGGTATGTAGCTCCTGCATTCTTTAACCCAAAAGGCATGATGTTCCAACAAAAGGTGCCCCATGGACATGTAAATGATGTCTTTTCTTGGTCTTCAGGAGCTATTTTGATTTGATTATATCCTGAAAATCCATCCATGAGTGATAGCATTTGATGGCCAGCTATTAAATCTACAATCATGTCTATGCTTGGCAAAGGAAAATCATCCGTTGGACATGCTTTATTTAAATCCCAGAAATCAGTACATATTCTGATGGTGTGATCTGGTTTTGAAATAGGTACAATGCTGGATATCCATTCAGCATAATCAATAGATCTAATAAATCCAGCATCTAGTAGTTTCTTCAAATCATTTTTTACCAATAATGCAACATGTGGATGCATTTTTCTCAGCTTTTGTTTTACTGGTTTAGTGCCAGCTAGTAAGGATAAGTGATTCATAATGAGATCTGTGTCTAAGCCTGGCATGTCAGAGTATGACCAAGCAAAATTGATGCATCGTTCTTCAAAGAATTTGATAAAATTTGGCTTTTTTGTATCTGTCATGGATGCTGCCAGGTGTAGTATTCTTGCTTTCTCTGTTGTGCCAATATCAATAGACTGTGTGGGTTCTATTAACACTGATGATCTTTCATGGTAATGTTGTGGGAGGATGTCAAACCTTCCATCCTTTGGTGCCTCAATGAGGTTTTCACCATTGGATGCGTTCTTTGTTTTTACTATTTTAGGATCAAATACTGCCATAGAATGGTTTTCACTATTGGATCCATTTTTTATTTCCATATTTTTGCAACTGGAAGGCTTGGCATCCTCCTGCCTGAAAGCATCGTTAAAAGAAGTATTGGTAGAACAAGTATCAGATTCCTTACAGCAAAGGTAGTTAATAATAGCGGAATCATTGTCAAAAATAGGGAGATTGATAGGGTGTTGGGGTTCCCACTCGATAAGCTCGAGATGTAGTAAAGGCAATGGATCATTAGATGGGTTGAGGTCGGTGATTGTGAAAGCTCGGACGGAAATGTCATCTAGGTTGTTAATGGTTATGTCGAGGCCTACGAAGGTATTTTCTTCCGCATTATTTATCTCAATCGATGTATGTTCATCTTCACTTGAGTCATTGAAGTTTTGTGTTTCAAAGATAATAGGATTAAAACTTGAGCTTTGACCCTCCTCACGTTTGGGGGTATGTTTTTTGATAACATCGATCTGAATATCCTCATAGGAAACATCTGATAAGTTGTCCCACTCATATTCATTTGAATCTGTTTCAGAATTATCTCTTATTTGAAGAATACGCTCCACAGTTTTATTGGTGAGTTTTGCCCTTGCTTCTTCTGTGTATCCTAGTCCAGTTCTGCCATTTGTGAGAACTCGGATTGGATCCGTTACACTTTGTTCCCTTCATTCAAGAGGTTCTTGTTCTGCTACATATCCTAGTCCAGTTTTATCTTTATGTTGGAGTGTGAGTGGCTGGATTGGTTCTGTTATGCCTTGTTTCCTTAACCCAAGAGGTCCCTGTCCTGAATATCCCATCTTCTCCAGAATAGTTTTTCCCTTTCCATATTGATTTGTTTCTATGATATTATTCATGGAAGTGGAAGCTTCCTCATCCCTATAAAGCCAATTTAGAATAGCCTTATCTTTTGATTCTTCATCTAAATATCCTGCTCTTACAAATCTACCATCTAATGTCATTGTAGATTGTGCTGAATTTTGGGTGATTATAGATGGTTGTCCATACGTTTGTAAGGAGGGTAACATCTGTGATAGATGGAAAGAGTTTCCAACACCATATTCACTTATTCCTTCATCACTTATCTGTACTTCCTTGGTGAATTGATGTGAGAGTGGAGCCAATTGTTCTTCAACATTTGAAGGGTTAGATTGTGCCACCCTTATCTCTTGTGATTTTTGTTGTTTTGGAAGCCACTTTGATATGAAGTTCTGCTATTGCTCACCATCTGATGTGCTAACTTCTCTATTGTGAGGTATGAATGTATCCTGAGATGTTTCAATGTATGACAAGCTTGGGTGTCATTATAGTCTGCTGTGATTGTTACCTCATGTCCATTGACAGGAAATTTTAGGCATTGATGATAGGTGGAAGGTACTGCTTGCATATCATGGATCCAAGGGCATCCCAATAGTATGTTGTATGTCAGTTCCCTATCTAAGACTTGGCAAACCACTTTTTGGACAATAGGTCCCACTTGAATGGGTAATATGATCAATCCTTTAGAGGACCTTTCTTCTTCATCATATGCTTTGATTGTGATTTTTCTTCTTATATCAATGGCTTCATCTAAGTATCCTAGTGCACGAATCAGCTTTAAGGTACAAATATTTAAACCAGCCCTCCATCTATCAGGACACACTTTACACGGTGTTTATGGATGAGGACTTCAATGTGAAGGGCGGAATTATGTGGATGGGTGAGTGATACATCATCATGTTCGGAAAATGAAAGGCAATGAGGTGCAGATAGATGTCCCACCATAGCTTGGAACTACACACATCCAAATTGTTAGGTACCGTGGTTGATACAAGAGCTTGTTCAAGAACCTCTTTTTGTGATGGGGAAATCTTTAAAAGTTCCAAGATGGATATTTGTGCCGGTATTTTCTGCAATTGATCGATGAGATTATATTGATTAGAGGGAGGATCCACAGATGGGGATGATATTGATGCTCCTTTCAATATAACTTTGGATTGTGCCCTTGTAGTGGCATTAACCGGTTGGTACTCTTGTTTCCCTTTGAGTGTGATTACGTTAATTTGGTTTTCAGTTTTGTCCATATGTTGTACCAAATTGGTAGATGTAATGTCATTGTTCCGATTGATTTGGTTGCATAACTCTTCATCCTCCTTGGTAGCAGAAAAACAAAGGATCGTTGTGTCATAGACATAACCGATGTTCTTACCTTTGGTGTTTGCGGAAGAGGATTCTCCCTTCTGATAATTGGGTAGAGTATTTTTGAACGTTGTATGATCTTTGTTTGTTTGGTGTCCCTCTACAAATACCTTCTTTTGATCTATGAGGTCTTGTACCGCATGTTTTAACTGCCAACAATTTTTAGTCATGTGGCCTTTATTTTGATGGTAGTGACAGTAATGTAAGTCATTCCACCATGATGGTTTGACTTGAGGGTCCCAATTTCTAGCCTCTTGTACTTGAATGAGTTTTTCATCTAAAATTTCTTTGAGGACTGATTCCAATGATTGTCCTAATGGCATGAATTTTCGTTTATTGGATGGTCGTTGGAATGATTGGGTTTTTGTTTCTCCACTGTTTTGATTATTTCCTTGATCACTACTTTGTTTGACATTAAGACCATTGTTTTTTTTGTTTGTAGTGGTTGGCGTCAAGGTGAATACTGGTTTAGATGTGTGTGTATCAATCATGGTATCAGTATTCTTATTCTTTTGCCAAAATCTTGGCTTTTTGTTGTTGTTGTTAGAGGAATTGTTATTGTTTGAACCTTCAATGAAGTGTTTGATCGTTCCTCTTTTGATTAGAGCCTCTTCGATTTTGAGCCCCTTTTCGATAACTTGTTCAAATGTAGATGGACATTGTAAGTCCAATCTGTAATTCATGTCATCCACTAAGTTATCAATGAACATCTCTATCTTCTCCTCTTCGGGAATAGATCTAGGGTATTTAGCAAATAGCCTTCTCCATCGTTGGAGAAAGGAAAGAAACTTTTCACCCTTTGCTTGTTTGGTGTTGTAGAGTTCTTTTAAGGTTACCCCATGTTGGATGTTGAATGAGAAGTGTGTTATGAACCTATTGATCAATTCTTCAAAAGATTGAATCTCGGGTTCCAATTTAGAAAACCACTCCATGCAAGTGTTTCCTAAGCTTCTTGGAAATAATCGTAGTAAGAGTCTTCATGTGCGAACTCTATGCTCATGGCTCGAAATTCCCGTACGTGATCAAATGGATCGGTTCTCCCATTGTATTTGTTGTACATTGGGTATTCACAATACCGTGGAAATGGTATCATGTTAATGCTTGGATCGAATGGATAAGGGAAAATGTCTTGTAAGGAATATCTTTTTGTTGGCCCTTGTTGGATATTTTGGAACTACAATTGTAATTGTTGGATTTGTTTTGTCAAAGCATCTATTTGATTTGGATTTTCTATACTAGTTGGGTTAGGTGTGGTTGTTTCCTTGAGTTGATTGACATCAAAGTCTTTAGGAAGTTTAGCACCTTTGTCAGCTAATAGTAGAAGATACTTTTCCATATCTTGCTCCAGCATCTTTTCCATAAATTTATGGAAATGAGGGTCTTGTTGAACTTTCTCGATTTCCTCTGCAGTTATTTCTTTCTCATGTGAATTAGTGAGAGGATCAGTTTTTCTATATCATCCCCAAGGGTTCTCTTCAGCCATGGCTTCTATTCTTTCGTTTTGTTCTTGTTGTTGTCTTTGATATGTCGATCGTGTAAAAATAGGCATACAAAATTTTTACTCTAGACTTTGATCTTGGATTTTTGATTGGATAAGTGTCGAGGTTTTTGATTTAAAATCTGATTTAGTCATGTCTAGTTTCGTGATGGAAGGATGATAAAAATCCTTGATAGGGAAACTTTGACAGAAAATCTCAGATTTTAGTGATAAGGACACTTTGCAAGATGTTTCAAGATCTAGGTGTAATGGTAAAGTTTTCCTTTTGTATGACCCAAGTGTTTTGGACCGTGAAAAAAATGTTTTGGACTAATGAAAACCTTGTTATCGATATGGGCAAACTGACCAACTGTCTTACCAACTCTCTATTTTTCTGACTTTCTGGAGCGCTAAAACAGAGAAGTGACGCACTGGAACAGAGATCCAAAGTGCTAAAACAGGGAAGGGACGCACTGGAACAGAGACCCAAAGCGCTAAAACAGAGACCTGATGCACTGGAACAGAGACCCAAAGTGCTAAAATAGAACCATGAGGTGCTAAGACAGAACTATCTTATTCTATGAAACTCACTTGGTCTGGTATCATATTGTATGGCTGGTTGTGGGATGTATTCTAGACGAATTCTTTGACTGTGATTGTGGTGTTGCCTAAGAGCCCTTCTTTGATAGAATGCTTGTGAATCTAAGGGAGCTACAGCATAGTTGTCTGTATAACCTCTAGAGAAATCATGATACCTATGAATAAAAGTCCTATGTTGGAGTAGAACTTTCCTGGTTTGATATAGAAATTGTTGCTTTCTCAGAAGTTGTTTGTATGCAAGTGTTTTCTTTGGTTTTCTGATTCGTTTGACAAGAGATTTCTTGACAAACTTGGTGGATACCCAATCTCGAATCATGAGAATTCCACAAGTGTTTTGATTTTGAAGATTTTTGTGATGATCTTATATGAATTTAATGAGAGAAAACACAGCAAGAAAGAATAGAATGGTTGACTTTAAAAATCCTAGAATCTAAACAGATAGTGTATGTTCTTAAGAATCAAGCATGATTCTTTTTTATTTTCACTGGTTTATAACAAATAAGACACTTCAGATATACTCACTCCTAGAGACAAAAGGTCATTGTTATATACTTGAACGGCCCACAGCTTGGAATTGCATCGAATCACACAGCCATGTCACCCCCTAGAGGGTGCCCGTGTTTTTGTCTTTTCCAGGTGCATACTCAGAGTGACGGAAGTGGATACCGAATCCCCTGAGCAAACAGTCCTTGGCAATTATATGGTGAGTGCTTGAGGGTAGATTCTTCCCCGCCCCTGCACCGCCGAGTATTACAATGTTTAGAAACTGACAAGCGTGCTTCTATTTCTAGGTTTTAAGATAGGATTTCCGTTCGGAGTGGCAAATGGATAAACTCCCTCGAGAGACCTCCCAATCTTTAGAACAAAGATTTTGGGGATGGTTATCCTGCACACTTCTGTTGAAAGAGGGTTTCCCCAAATTCACATAAATTTTTAAGTGGGTTGGAATACCATGGATTTTGGCTGTCCCCACTCAGGTTGTTCCCGTAGGGTGAGTACTTTTTCCCACTATGGCAGGCCTGTCTAAAGGTTTTAAAAAGATTTAAAATGCATAAAGAAAAGTGATTCTGGTATTCTGATGCACCCAGTAAAGGGGAGAGCATAAACCTATCACTCAATCACAGCAGAGAAATTTTGTTCACTTTTAAAAAACCCAAATGACAAGTTAGCTAATCTATATGGAGATATTGCTCCATAACAGCATAATGTTCAATTTTAATCCCACAAGAAAATGTGAAGTTTCTATCCTAGGATTGATCAATTTTTATCCATTTCTATCCTAGGATTGATAAATTTTATCCATTTCTATCCTAGGATTGATAAATTTTATCCATTTCTATCCTAGGATTGATAAATTTTATCCAAAATTTAGACAAAAACAAAATCTAGCCGCGGACGTGTTGGATCCAGATTAAAAAAAATGATTTTAAGGACAGTGAAGTGGCGCGCTGAAACAATGAAGCGGCGCACTGAAACAGTAACTTGGCGCGCTATAACAGAAACCTGGCACGCTGAAACAGACCACCGACGTACTATAAAATCCAACTAGCAAGCTGCAAAAAGTCACAGTTCCGCGAAAACTATCACGTCGATACCTGTAGGATACTTTTCTCAAAAATCAAGCAAAATATGGGGTTATGCCCCATGGTGGGCGCCAATTTGTAAGTGGTAGAATGAGGAAACTAAACTAAACATGCTTCTACACTTCTAAATAGGACATTGCATCTAAGATTTAAGAAATTTAAGCTAATTTAAACTAGAAATCTTCATAAATCTATCCTATTGCTCTCTAACTCTAAAGATCTCTCTAATCTACTTTGCTCTTAGATTTAGAAGCTAATTTGACTATTGAAATGACACTTAGAGAATGAGAATTAAGCTATTCTATTCTTATATGATTAAATGTGCAACTAAAATGATTCTACAGCAAAGCTTCTAAGAAAGAAACTACTGTAAACTACCATAATTGAGATGTTGGATGGATGTTGAGTGAATGTTGAATGCTTGAGATGCTGGATGGATGTTGGATGCTTTGGAAAACCTGTAGAGTAAGATTGCATAAGTTGGGATCCATTTCCTGTAGCCAAAGAGTTGTATTTATAGCTTTCACGGCAGCACATTTGCATGTGGATACGGATAAGGGGTGTGATTCAATCTGGAGAATTGAATGGCATGGGATGAGAAGATGGAGCTGATCATGGAGGATTGTTTCTCCCCATGAAAACACCAGGCAAGAAGAGAGGGAAGGTGGGTGGAAGGTGGTTGAGAGAACTTCCTGCAGGTTTGTCCCCGAAGCTCTTCCCGTGAATGACAGTGGAATTAATTAAATTTTGAAAATTTAATTTTATTGGTGAGTGAATAGTGGTAGATAATTTATGTATAAATTTAAATAAATTTAATTTATTTAATTTTAGCAAAAAGAGGATTGAATAATTTAATAAATCAAACTATAGGGTTTGTTTATTAAATTAAAACAAAAGGAAAATGATAATTAAATAAAAGATTTTAGAATATCTTTATTTAATTAAGAAGAAATGTGATGTGGTAATTAAATAACACAAATTATTTCAAGTTGTGCATTTAATTTATGATAGAAATGTAAAAGTAGTAATAATGATAATAATTAAATAAACAAAGTTTTTAATTTTGTTTATTTAATTAGGAGAGAAATAGAAGAATTAATAATGAACTTAATATAAATAAATATTTCTATTTATTTACTAAGTAGATGAATTTAAGATAAATTAATCAAATAAGTCGTATTTAATTAATTAGATTCTCCAGACCATTTTTAGGTGTCTACACCCTCTTCATTCTCTTCATCTACAATAACTGCATAAACATGCCCTACATTGATATGTGTGGCATATCTCTTGAAATTAGTCAACATTACGAATACAGTACAAAGTAAGATAACAATATGGAATTTCAAAAACTAAGCAAGTAGATATATTACCTGGTTGAACTAGATTTGATATGTGGTCAAAGTCGACCGATGATTCCATCTATGTTAGTTCCAATGTTGTTAGAGCGCAATACATGTGAAGTGGGCTAAGATAACTTTTCAACCATTTGTCAACCCAGTCCCCTAACTCACAATCATTTCAGGCTTGCATTGTACATGAAGAACAAAAGCATGCCATCTTATGTGTATCGATACTCCATGATCCTAAATTTGAGTTAAGGAAAGAGTGTAGCTCACTCAATCCCGTTAGTGTACAACATTCCTCATATGGTGCAATGTTAGTATCATCCATCAACTAAAAAAATCTATGAACTGAAGACATACCTTCATTAGCTGGACCCATCGAAGCATTACACCACTTGACGATTGATCTTGCATCTATCAACTTTGCACTATATTTATACTTTAACTCTTCTCCTGCTAATGTTCTTTTCATGCATGCTCCTGCACCATCATGCTCCCCCTTTCCATGCCCGGCCTCACAAAAGTTCCACATATGCTAAACACCTGTAGTGAGATACATCCTGCACAACTAATAGAACATGTGTGCGTTCTCTAACTGTGCTACACAGTTATCCGACCATATTATATGCCAACTGTATGCTATGCCCCTCCAATCCAAATCACTATAAAACATCTAGAAGCAACCTTGCACAAACTCTGGAGAATGTGTGCAATCATCACTAATATAAAAGTGATACTCCCTCAATACCTTCCTTTGGTCCTTTGTACTATCAGCTACATGAATGAATGCTATGTGCACAAATATCAAAACTTGTGTGGAATTTTAATTCTATGAATGCACCTCACACTGTGGCTATAGAGTCTAGTTCTTTGCAAATTCAACCACTGATACTATGCTTCCAATTAGAAAGGTTTCCTTGCATAGCTTGAATTGTTTGTCCAGCCATCAGGCTCTATGGGTATGCCTTGCATACTCATACACTAGATTCTCATGAAAAATGGACATAAACTGATACAATGGAATCTTCTTAATAACCAAATCACACCTTTTTGCTTGAGACCCATCTTTTGTAGTGTATGCCACTGTTTTATACTTCTTGAACTCTACTAGTTTCTATCCCACCTCATCTATGCTTTCCATATGTTGACATACTAGCATTCATTGCAAGCCACCACAACACTCGCATGAACCATCCAAGCATATTGTCCTATAGAATATTTGGCCATACTCTATTTTACATAAAAAATTTGATAAGAAATATCTTGAATATTTTGGTGGGGCTTCTATGCCACAATCTTGCAAAACATCGTTAGTATGCAAATCTAAACATATAGAATGATAAACATCATAATGGTTAGAGAATTCAATATGTAGTCTACAACAACAAGTAGTGCGTGTCTGATTTATCTTGACATAAAAAAGTTTAAGCATTTCAAAAAATATTTGAGAAATACTAATTTGAGGACAATCATTTTGAAATTTACGAAAAAATTAGGTTTGAGTCGTATCCAAAAAATGCTTCGAATGTGGCGCACAGTTCCAACTACCAATTCTCCTTCTTATGACATCCCTTTGATTCGGAGATGGCCTTGTATTATTCTTCCAATACTCTTCAATTAGTGTTCTCAATGCTTCAACAACTTTTTTATCTTTATGTGGCAGTCTTCCCGAGAATGCCCATAATTCATTTGAATCGGTGCCCTCAATTGTTTGTCACCTTTGAATGGCTTTTGATAAAGTTTTTCTACTAATTCCCATTTGTTCACTTGTCTTTTTAATGAGATGAGATCTCTTTGTTTGATAGCTTACCAAAGTCAATGTAATGACAAGTCAGGTGACATTACTATCCTTTGAGCATGAAGTCTTACCCACACTCTCATAAGCATTCATTAGATTCTTCACAATAGTGTTTTCACTTGATGCATTCGATGTTCTCAACCCAAGAGTCTTCATGATGTTTCTGTACTTTAAACCCTGCATCATTTGAACAAATAGTTGACATCTTGCAGTCTCATTTAGCCTTTCAAAGAATATTTTCCAAATCTTATCAACATATCTTCTACAAGTGCATTCTAGAATCTTACCTTCCATGTGTTACAAAATATCCTCATCAATATTAATAAAAAAATTTGGCTTTCTACACAAAATTCTAGTTTGTGTTATCCTAGGTGCATACATCTCAACACTAGCAATTTCATCAATATTTAATTGACATGGGCTAGATTGTGTACCTTTGATCGAGGGTGGAGTAGAAGAAATTCCTTGATATTCATGTGGGGATGATGGCATACCTCCTTCGTCAAATCCAAATGATGATGTACTCTCAACTTGAGATGCGATGGATGGTGTCCAATCATATTCACTTGTGGTAGATGGTGTCCCTCCATATTCTCTTATGCTTAATGGTGTCCCTTCATATTCACTTGCAGTAGAGGGTGTGTCTCCAACTATGGTATTTACATTTTTCCTTTCATACTCTTTCACATTTGTTCCCTTTGTGCTACCAATTTCTTCTCTTTTTAACGGTTGAGGTTCCTCTTCAATTGGCTTGTTTTCATCAATCGTTTCCAATTTCTTCTTTTCACGATATGTTGCCACCCACTCTCTCTATTTTTCTTTGAAGGTTTCATACTCGTCTTCTATTATTTTCTTCCTTGTTCGTTTCTTCGGCATGGCAGATAATTTTACTTGTAGCACGGTAATGAGATGAATATTAGTTCCTCAAAAATGTATCCATTAAAATAAATGAAATATATATGTCATTCAAGGCTTCATAAATAGAAAACATAGGTGATTAGATAGCTTTATTGATGAGGTAATGTAGAAATAGAGATGAAAACCAAAATAGTTTAAATAGGTAGTAGAATTTTCAAAATGTGCAAAAAGTGCTAAGTTGTGAAATTAACAAATAGTGAAGGGTTTGATGCAGACCTGGGAGGCTCAATCACAACCAATTTGACAACATGTCTTTAAGATGCATCTAACAAGATTAAGATGACCTATTTGAACAAACCAAATAACCCTCAAAGCTTGAAAATCATCAGAAGTTAGATTTCACACTTTCACCCCTTGAACCCTAGTAGTAGTGGAAACTCAGTTTTTTCCCAATAATTCAAATGTTCTCAAAAACATCAGACAAACTCTTGATGGTTTTAGAAACCCATTTCAAAGTTATTACACATATCTCAATGTTAGGTACAAGTCCTTTGCACCAAATCCCCAAAAACACCCCTTCTAGGCTGACCTAATTAGGCTAATTAGGCCTAATTTGCAAAGCAACATTCCCTAAAACTTATTAGAGGACCTTGAAACCTTGGGGCAGCATTTCTTAAGTTCCCAAACCTCCAAAACTACAACTAGATTCCTTTGGTACAGATAAATTCATGCCAAACCTAAAAACCCTTGTTTTATGCATTATTCAAGAGGGTTTATTGAATATGCTACTTCTAGAACCTCCCAAACTTTAAAACCAACTTGAAAAAAGGACATTAACCCTACACATGCCTAAAAGTTCAAAACATCATGACCTCCCATAGAGATTCTTCCAAACCCTAGGCCTAAGCCCTCATTCACATGCATTTTTGTTCACAAATCTCACTGTAGTAGTAGGTTTATTACTCCTATTTCTTTCTAAGCACTCAAATCATGCATCCTACACTTAAATCATACATCATAGGGTCCCTTACACGAGTTACAGGTCAGGAAAAAACATGAAAACACAAAAAATTGTTGCTAAACTTGAGATTTCAATGTATTTTCTTCTCAAAAACTCCAAATAAAATTTGCATTCCGTGTCTACATGCCATTTAAAGGCTTCTTCTTCACATCCCACTGACCAACTACCTTGCAATTGAATTTCAAACCCTTAATGACCATTGAAGGCCACGTTTACATCATTTACACATGATATAACAACAATATTACTCATATTGTAAGTTTGCACCCCTAACACCTATAACTCACTAAAACCACACCAATGGCTTGAAATGAGCCTTATTACTTCCACAAAATACTAATCTTGCACACTTTAGATGTAAATTCAAAAACATTCCTTCAAAGGCTACAAAGATACTTTAGTGCAAGATCACCATTTTTCACATTTTAACACCTAAACTCAAAAACTCAACCTAAGACATGCTTAGTGGTCTTGATTGACCTTATTCAAAAACAAAACATGCTCAAAGACTCATCCACCTACATATTAACTTCTCAATTACCATCAAATGATCAAATAAGGAGGATGAGGTGTAGGTGCTCCTACACTAGGGTTGTAAAAGTGTATTAAAGAGGGAGACCAATGATCACCTCTTTCAAATGTTAGTTTTGGAAGTTGAAGTGGTTTGTTTTAGGAGGGAAAAATTATAAAAGGCCATGAGAAACTTGAATGGAGGATGATCCTTGGATTGGGTGTCAAACCAAATGAGGGAATGTTGAGATTTCCTTAAGAAAAATGAGGTTTTGGTGAGTGAAATTGAGTTTTTGAGTTGGGCAGCATTATTTTATGTTAGATTGAGCATGAGCAAGGTATTTTAGACTTGTTTGAATAGTTGTCAAGTTTTGGAGTGTTTGGCAAGTGCTACTTTCAATAAAACCTAGGGTTTCTAAGTCTAGGGAGAGGGTTTTATGGGTTGGGTGGTAAATGATTGAATGCCTACAATCTAACACTGTAATTTGAAGTGGTTTGTTTTAGGAGGGAAAAATTAACAAAGGACATGAGAAACTTGAATGGAGGATGATCCTTGGATTGGGTGTCAAACCAAGTGAGGGAATGTTGAGATTTCCTTAAGAAAAATGAGGTTTTGGTGAGTGAAATTGAGTTTCTGAGTTGGGCAGCATTATTTTATGTTAGATTGAGCATGAGCAGGGTATTTTAGACTTGTTTGAATAGTTTTCAAGTTTTGGAGTGTTTGGCAAGTGCTACTTTCAATAAAACCTAGGGTTTTTAAGCCTAGGGAGAGGGTTTTATGGTTTGGGTGGTAAACGATTGAATGCCTGCAATATAACACTGTAATTTGAACTAGTTTGTTTTAGGAGGGAAAAATTATCAAAGGCCATGAGAAACTTGAATGGAGGATGATCCTTGGATTGGGTGTCAAACCAAATGAGGGAATGTTGAGATTTCCTTAAAAAAATGAGGTTTTGGTGAGTGAAATTGAGTTTCTGAGTTGGACAGCATTATTTTATGTTAGATTGAGCATAAGCAGGGTATTTTAGACTTGTTTGAATAGTTGTCAAGTTTTGGAGTGTTTGGCAAGTGCTACTTTCAATAAAACCTAGGGTTTCTAAGCCTAGGGAGAGGGTTTTATGGTTTGGGTGGTAAATGATTGAATGTCTTCAATATAACACTATAATTTGAAGTTTTAACATATATAAAGTGCTTCCCCAAGGTTTTAGGATATTTGGACAAGTTTTGAAGGTGGTCCCTTTATAAAAGTGGGCTAATTTGGGCCCTTAAAAGTGTAGAAAACCTAATTTGTGCAATTTGGTACAAAACAAGCATTGGTGATTGTTGGGTTTGTTGAAAGGCTTTGTAATGGGTCCCTGATGTGTGTTGTGTTGTGAGTTGAAAGGTTGTGTGAGTGGAATTATACCTGATTGAGTGACTTTGATATGCTACAAGGAACAGTGTGAATATGCTAAATGAAGAGGTCTGATGAAAATGTAAATTGAAAATTGTGTTTTCAGATTGGAGTTGTGTGTTTGTGTGTTGCAAGCCTCCCCCTACTACATTAGGAGTATATTCCAATTTTTAGAGACATGTATGGAAAATTTGGTAGCATATACAAGGAAATCAACCCGTTTGTATAGCTATTTGACAAAATACCTCAATGAAAGCTTTGGAAGCATACACAAAGTAAGTCAATTATTAAATAACAAAATGCCTCAAAGAGATGTGGTTTAAAAATGTAATTGGAAAGTGTATAGAATTGTGTAATTTAAAATGTCCATTGACAACCTAAGGTTGTAACATGACAAACAAACAATGATCAACATGGAATATGCAAAACAACAAAAATGAAAGCAAGCCATAATAGAATGAAAAAAAATGTACAAAGACTTCACATACCTAAAAAACCAGAGTTTTAAATGGAGAAGTTCTACCCAATTATGTAGCCTTTGGTTCTTCTTTCCTCAAACTCCTCAACAATTTGACTTTTTCAAAAGATTGTTTTCCTCCAAAGTTCAATTGTATATCAGTTATCATTAGAATTCAGAATTGAATTGATATTATATGCCTTTCAACGTGAAAACTCTGCTATTTCA